>JAOYFF010000128.1:18464494-18480245 GCA_025773925.1 Cryptomyrus ogoouensis
GGATGGATGGATGGATTTATTTATTAATAGCACATTTTCTTATCCTCTATCTTTCTCTTCATCGATGTTATTTTTTGTGTTTTGAAATTTTTTTTGTCATGATAGTATACTTTTGTAAGTACCAAAACATTAATGTTGCTGTGTTTTAGCTTTTGCTGTTGTGTTTTGCACTTACAGGGCATCGTATGTTATTTAGGGCATCGTACGTTATTTATTGAGTGGCAGGGACTGTGTTGTTGCAGCCCTACAGTTTCAATACCACTGGCTGACAAACTTACAGTATGTAAATATTAGGAATGTGTATCCTACCTGTACATCATAAATCTTGTATGTTTACTCTGTGGGATAACTGCCCCCCCCCCCATAGTACCATAAGCTACCCCTGAGACCACCAAGAGCTGGGCTTGGAGTGTACACCTGCTGTCCATACTACGGCTTGTGTCTGCTATTGTGAGGGATCCAGCCAGGGATTATGGCTGAAGACAAGGTTGTGTCTGGGGGGGGGGAGCAGACAGTGACGATGACCAGCTGTCTCTGACAGGGTCTGTCAGTTAGTTAATTACGGGGAGTCAGCGTGGACTGAATTCTCAACATTTCCCACACTCCCTGCGGGGGGGGACTTTAATGAAAACGACGACCTGTATTTCTCAGGCTCTCCCTCCCCCCACGCCACAGACCCGCGTCTGTCCACATTTCTTAATTATATAACAATTGTTAATTAATTAACAAAAGCTGTAGCAAGGCCAGATTCCTGTCTGGCCTAAAAATGGTTTTCGCTGAGATCCCTGCCAGCTGTCGCCATTGTCTTTGGGAAGGGAGGTTGTGAGATGGTCGTCGGTCTTTACTGCTGTACGGTGGCACATGTCGAGAAACATAAACCTTCGTGTGCCTGCTGTTTTTTTCCTTAAGGATCTAAAAATTCCAACACAGTTTTTTCGTTTTGGGTGTGAATAGAGGAACACAGGAAAGTACACTGTGTGTGTGTGTGGGTTATGTATATATTACATCATGGGGCCCAAATGTCCCTACAATGTAATAAAAAAACAGTTATTTTGACATTGTGGGGGAAATTTTTTTGGTCCCTACAAAGCAAAACTCAGTTTTATAAAAATTTGTCACTGCAATCAAAAAACTAATGTTGGGATTACAAGTTTTCCCTATAGAAATGAATGGAGAGTCCCCACAAAGATATAATACAAACCTGTGTGTGTGTGTGTTTGTTCGTCCGTGCGTGTGTGTGCTTGTTTCTTAGAAATTTCTTTGTTACCTGTCATTGTGACTGAATCTGAGTTTTACCTGAAGCAAAAAAGCATTGAATACCGTGTTTGTGGATAATGTTACAAATATGTCAGCCTAGCACTCCTTAAATCCCTGGTCCCTTTGCAATTTCCCTGGGGGAGAAGTGCATTCAGGAGCAAAAGCCTTTCCGCAATTTACCAGAAGGCAGAACGACCCCCTTTAGAGAGCCCCATAACATGCACCATCTCCACAATGTGTCCAGGGAGACATTCATGCATAGAAAGCAGCACTGCATGTGACTGAGCGTGCGCACATGTATATAAATGAGACAGAAGACTAATTATTCAGATATCCTGGTAGCTGGCAAACCACACCTTTAAGGCGCCCCACCCTCCAGGTTACTATCAACCCCTCCCATAAATAATTTGGGCAGCGTCACTGGGAATTAATGTGAAGCAAGGTTAATGTGAAGCAGTGAGGATAAACTGTACACTTAGAGGGGACTGAATGCTGATATATATTAGGCTGCTGCAGTCTTAGTGCAATTTTTTCATTTGGTTAGCTGGTCTAGAATTGACCCAAGTCACTGGGAAAGCATCTGTACATCTCACTGAACACTGATAACTGCATATCTTACTGAACGCTGATCACTGCATATCTTACTGAACACTGATCACTGCATATCTCACTCAACACCAATCATTACTGTTCTCACTGAACACCAATCACTGCACATCTCACTTAACACCTTTTAATTTTTCTTGTGACTTGGTGACAGGGGGTTTTCACTCTTTTCTTTCCAAAAAGTTACTTCCATCTATCCGTCCATGTCAAGCAGCAATATCTCACATCATCTGAAGTTACGGTCTCTAACACGAAAACATTTGGATCCGATTAAGCTAAACTAAGTTATTCCTGGAGATGCAGATTCAAACAAACATGCAACAAGTTGGAAACCTCCAAGAGCTCCATGCCACTTCACAGAATGTTTCCACAGATGTTCTTGAACTCCAGCTGGACCTCAGGCAGTGAAGTATTTGAAAGTCTGCACCTGTCCCACAGCCTAGAAATTACATTTAGGGACAAGTATGCAATGCTGGCCCATAAATTTAAAAAAAAGAAAGAAAAAAAAAATTTGCATGTAGGGTGTGATGGCAAAATCTCCCAGGCAAAATCTTATTTTGTAAGCAATTCTTCCATTGTGATCATGCAAAGCACTGAGAGAGAACATGCGTATAATTAAATGTATTAATTCTGGAATGATGAAACCTGGGTCCTCAATTCCTATGATTGTTTCATGAATGTAATTATCTATTAATCATCCGTAACACAGGCCCAAAATGAGCCTTGAGGAGACATAAGATAAAATGCTTTATTGAAAATGCATATTCCAGTGGGTCCACAACCCTGTTCTCTAGTGACGGACAACATGATGCTTCATGAACCTTTTGCTGTATTTTTTGACCCCAATAGATGGTGCTGTCTGTTCAAAAAAGGACACAAAAAGTCCAAAAAGCCAACCAAGAGCACCATCTAGTGGGGGCAAAAAATACAGCAAATGGGTCCTGAAGCTTAATTTTGTCCATCATTACTGTACTGGGCAAGGGGCATGGAAGACAATAATATTCTAAAGAATGAAGTTAAATTTAGAGGATATGCGTTTTACATGTATGTTGAGAAACTTGGTGTCATCATTCAGTCCTGAGAAGTGGGAAATAGAAAGTTTGCATATTGTGCATTTGTAGCTGTGATAAAAAAACAGCAGAAGCCCAATATGGCACATTATATGTAACTGTGGTTATATGTAACTGTGTATGGTTATATGTAATTGTGGTTATATGTAACTGTGGTTAAATGTAACTGTGTGTGGTTATATGTAACTGTGTATGGTTATATGTAATTGTGGTTATATGTAACTGTGTGTGGTTATATGTAACTGTGGTTATATGTAACTGTGTGTGGTTATATGTAACTGTGGTTATATGTAATTGTGGTTATATGTAACTGTGGTTATATGTAACTGTGTGGTTATATGTAACTGTGGTTATTTGTAACTGTGTGTGGTTACATGTAACTGTGGTTATATGTAACTGTGTGTGGTTACATGTAACTGTGGTTATATGTAACTGTGTGTGGTTATATGTAAATGTGGTTAAATGTAACTGTGTGTGGTTATATGTAACTGTGTATGGTTATATGTAACTGTGGTTATATGTAACTGTGTATGGTTATATGTAACTGTGTATGGTTATATGTAACTTCTGCAGCATACAGGCTGGGCAGCTTCAGAACCAAACATAGACGGTCCAGTGCAGCTATTTATATAATGAGCTCTGTGATAATAGGTGATAATATGGCCTTGTCTGGGACTCCTGGTTTCACTGTGACAGATATCAGCTCTTCAAGCAAACAAGACTAGATAACTACTACAAGGTTTGTCTCCTGAACCTGGCTGTGTCCAGCCAGCCGCCTTCCTGACCTGTCGCCCCCCCATTCTGTCTATCATGAATCCTTTCCAATGCTCTCTGGCAGGAGTCAGAATGTATTTGGGTGGTGGGACTCAATGTGACAAGTATTCCTGTAAGAAGAGCTACTCTGTGCTGACCGATGCTGATTTACATCAGGTGAGAAGCATGGAACATGGAACATCTCCACAGTTACTGCAGATTTCAGAAGACCTAGTAACTTTTGGGTTAGGAGCTCTGCATGGATTTTGCTCTCAAAAATATAGCAGACAGATGGGGATGGGATCAGGCTAATTTCCTCAAGTAAAAGCATGAATCTTTGTGACTGGACCTTGGAAATGGAGATATCTCCCCCTAGTGTTGTGTTAGTAGCATTGTATGTGTGTATGTCTGTGAGAGGGAGAGTGTTTGCGCACGTGTGTGTGTGGTTATGTATAACTTACATTGTGGGGACATTTTGCTAAAAACATGTTATTTTGACATTGTGAGGGGTATTTTTTGGTCCCTACAAGGATAACCTCAATTTTAGAAAATTCTGTGACTGCAATCAAAAATCTAAAAATCTTGTATTTTGTTTGGTTACTCATGGTTAAGGTTAGGGCTGGGTAGGAGTTAAGGTTGTCATTGTTGAGATTAGGGTTATGTGTGTTGTATGTGTGTCTGTGTGTATTTTAGTCTGTCTTCATTTGAATTTATCTCTCAGACAGGATGAGCAGCTGACATTCTTAATATAACATACATGTATTTGTTTCTCTCAGTTAATCATCAGACATAATCTCACCCAGGAAGAAGAAGTGTGAAATCCTGCTTAAAGAAGAGAATGCAGAGCTGCATTCGGTAGCAAAGCTGCGCCCTCTGGTGGTAATATGGTCACATTGATTTGACATAAAATACACTCTTCCCACATAATCCAATGTAAAAGTGTGCTTATAATAGAAAAATTAGTACTTGCCAAACAAAGGACACATAATTTATATTTCCTATATTATTTTCATAATATCAAGTATTCAGAACACTGGAGAAAGGGAAAATGATGTTACATAGCAAATGGTTTAGGGAATTTTTTTGTCAATGCCTGGTGTTACCCAATAGGAGACAAGAAAGTAACAGTCAGTGCCTAGAGCAGCTTCTGAGGGGGTGAAGGGAGTGAGCGAGCTGATGCATTGCGTGTCGGACAGCAGGGGGCGCCGGCGGAGAAGCTGGCGTAGGACTCCACACAGGCTTCAGCCTGTACTGCTAACAGCTCAGGAGAGTCTCACCCATGGTCGGGGGGGGGGTCAGATGACTGGCCTCTTCTATCATTCCCATTTACCATTCGAAGGCCAACTTCCTCGGATACGGAAGGGGGGGCGGGGGGGGGGCAATTTTTCATACATGCAGCAGCTGTCTGGAACACGGGCTGGAGGGCATCCATTCCTGAGTTCTGGCAACTGCAGACACAGCAGGGGAGTCGACTCGCCTGGATGCTCCATCGCTCAGGGTGGGGCTGATGCCTGCTCTTGTTTGTGGTGGGGGCACAGGACCAGGGACATTCTAACCCAGTCTAATCCTCTGCGGTTCTGGTTTTTGTGGATCATAAGTTTTCCCATCCATCCATCCATCCATCCATCCATCCAATCCCAGGAAGCACAGGTTACAAGGCACGGGACACCCTGGGAAAACGCTCAGCCCATTATAAGTCGTATACAAGCTCACAAAGTTGTGCGTAATTTACAGACACAAATTAGTAGTAGTAGCAGATGTAGTAGCAATTCTGGTACGTTATTGATCCCAAAGGAAACTCCGACAGTTACAGGAACACTGTACATATGCAAAAACATAGGACACAATAATACACAAAAGACATAATACAAAACTACTAGATTACAATGTGCAAAATCAAGTGTGCAAACATTTAAATACAATACTATTCTAGAGCACTGGCGATTGAGTAGGGGAGAGGGGGCCAGGGGGGTCCTTTTAGTAGCTTTTGATGGACGCTGGGAGAAAAGGCCTTAGACGGCGCTCACTGGAGCAGTGCGGCTGTGAGTCTGACGCTGAATGTGCTTCTCTGTTTGACCAGGGTGCGATGCAGGGGGTGTCAGGCATTGTCCAAATCTTCTTGAGTGTTCTCTTTGAGGCAGTTGATTCAAAGGAATCCAGGTGGATTCCCAGAACAGAGGCAGCCTTCTTAATCAGTTTACTGAGTTTGTTTGAGTCCTTTCTTGTAGCGTTGTTCCCCCAACTCACCACAACACAGAAGATTGCCCCGGCAACCACCGACTGGTAGAGCGGCTGTAACAGAGACCCACAGACTCCAAAAGACTGGAGTCTCCACCATCTCTTTGGTCTTCCCAGTGCTGAGCTGCAGCTGGTTTCTATCTCACCACTCAGCAGAGTCCACCAGCTTCCTCTATTCCTCTGCCTGCCCATCCCTAATACAACCAACTATGGCCGTGGCAAGTGACAGTTCACCATGTTGTACATGTTATACCAGCCGTATAGAGGGTGAACAGGATGATCCTGTTCCACATCATCCACTCCAATGTTGTCTTATTGGCAAACTGCAGGGGGTCCAGCGATGTCTTGACCATCGGTTTGAGGTGAGTCAGGAGGAGTCTTTCTAAGGTCTTCATGACGTGTGACGTCAAAGCTACAGGTCGATAGTCATTAACGGCCGAGGGTTGTCCCTTCCTGGGGACAGGGACCAGGCATGAAGTCTTCCACACCACTGGGACTCTCCTGGCTCGGGCTCAGGTTGAATAAACGTTGGAGAACTCCACAGAGCTGCCTAGCGCACAGCTTCAGCACCTTAGCACTGATGCAATCTGGCCCTGCTGCCTTCCCTTGATGAAGTCTCCTCAGCGCTCTCAACACCTGGTGGTTGTTGAAAACCAGTGCATGGTGGCTGGTTGATGGTGGCAGAGGATGGGGATAGGGGGAAGAAATATTTGTGAATATTTTAAAGGTGTTCTAGCCTGAGTCATTATAGGGCAGGGAGGGTGGCTGAGATGTTTGGAATGTAGGGATACAGAATGGAGGGAGGGTTTAGAAGATGGTGGAGACGTTTATGACCTGACGAGACAGACTGACACAAACGGGCAAACATAAAGAACAGAAAACATACTTCTCATGTAACCTCTGGCAGAATAAAATCCATCAGAAAGGAGAGCTGGAGAAATTGCATGGTAACTTTTCTTGCCGTTAACGCCCCATTCGATATTGAATTTGCATTTATAGTTTTTGATGTATAACATGTTGCAATGAAGTCATTTGCCCTGGCATCCAAATAATTCTTTTTCATAAATGACTCACAGTCAGACTCAAACAGCGAGGATGTTTAGGTTTCAGTCTAGGTCTTTCCTTTGTTTGTGTATTCAGCATTAAAGTTAAAGTTTGAAATAAACCACTCAGAACAGTAACATGCCAGGTTTTATTTATCAAATCCTTTTCCAATCCATGTTTCATTCATGTTTTTATTTTTTAATTTGTTACATGTAACTTTTCACACAAATCCTATTGGATGCTTTTCAAGAGCAAGGCGGAGCCGAGATTCCTCCAGTAGAAAATATTTAAGTTGTCCACCCATTAAGTTGTAAAAACTAATTGTTCTAAACAGTACAGGCAATATAAAAGTTTGCTGAGTCTATAGTACTATAGATATTTCGAGAAAAGAGCTTTCTGTCAGGGAACCAGGAAACAAGAACCTAAAAACTATTTAAAAAGTGAAATAGGGTAAAATACATGTCTGTTGGGTACCATGGAGACAGAGGGACATACCATGGACAGTTACCATGGAGACAGAGGGACATTCCATGGACACATTTAGATTCTGACCAGCCTTCTTTTTAAGATGCGTGATGTACAACAGTCATAGGCAGGAACGGGCCACGCCTGAGTCCGTTCTGTGAAGAATAGGACAGGTGCACTGCTGGGTCACTGCCAATGTGACTGTTCAGTATTTTCCTTTGCAAATGCTTCCGGAACGCTTTTGTTTAAAAGGGCAATGGATATGAATCATTGTTTGAAAGAGCTTATTGTTGAATAATATGTAATGATTTTAAATATTAAAAACCGAAAAAAATAATGTATGAATTTTGACTTTTAGTCAATAACTTTAAAACTTGGTCACAGATGCACAACATTAAATAGTTGGACACTTTGCTTGACAACATAAAGGAAGATCTTGAGACATGAGAACGGCGGGAGTGTGGCTGTCTGAGTGGGTCAGGTGACTCTGTACGGTCGCAGGGGTCAGGTGACATTGTACGGTCGCTGGGGTCAGGTGACTCTGCACGGTCGCAGGGGTCAGGTGACTCTGCACGGTCGCTGGGGTCAGGTGACTCTGTACGGTCGCAGGGGTCAGGTGACTCTGTACGGTCGCAGGGGTCAGGTGACTCCGCTCGGTCATGATGCTCTTTCTCGGCTGATATAAAAGTATCTTTTTCTGCTCTTTCTGGTCCCCAGCAGGCCAGTTCTGCCAATCACACCAGTTCCCACTTCCCAAAATCCCTGTGCCTGTATCCTATATTTAATTTATTTTCCTCTTACCAAAACTATTCTTTTGGTTTTTATTCTTCTCTTTTACCTTCTTCACTCCATCCTTGCCCTGCAGAGAGGAACAGCATACCACACAAACACGTCCCAACCCAGTGACTCACGGTTATCTTCACTCTTCTGGTTCAGCTGATTCACACTGAACTTGTTTTCGCAATATTGAAAGAACTTTAATTAACTGTAACCATAGGGCCATAGTGCTTAAATAAAACAAATACCTGATTTATAAATAATTTCATTGCAGTTGCTCAGATCACATACGTGATGATATCTGTCAGTTTAATTTCAGCTAGACTGTCCACGCAAAGTGCGAGTGTGAGAAAGAACCTGGGGACAGAAGCCAGCATTCACAAATACGTACCGGGCTATCCAGGTCCGTTTACGGGATGGAATACCACCTACCCATAATGCACCAGGAGAAATGCTCCATGCCTCTGGCTTTTAAAGGCATCCATAGCAGTTCAATGTTCAAATCCTCTTTTCCTCTTTGTCACTTAATAAAGCAAACACAAGCTGTGAAACTGGAGGGTTAGGGAGAGCGATGGCATTAAATGTGCCCAGCAGGGGGCGACAAATAAAAGAAAATGCAGGGCTTTGCCCAGTTATGTCAGCAGTCATGGGGCTTCAAGGTGCCATTACTAGGAAAGATACGTGAACTTTTGTCTTGTGTTTTGTTTGATCTTAGTTCTTTGTTTCTTTGGGTGTCAGCAGTACCAATGTCACTGGTTAGCTAAACACACCTTCTGCTGTGACACTGAGGCCTGACCCAGGGCATGTGTCTGAGAGTTTGCATGCAAAGGCTTCACATGCTCTCTGTGTTGTAGGGCGATGGCTCTCAATCCTTTTCCTACCCTCCGGCAGAATGTCCTCATTCCGCTTTCAACCTGCCATTCAATATTAGCCCATTAAGGACCATAGAAGCCTGATTAAGGCAGGGATTGTATGCAAACGTCCTGGCAGAAGGTCCTCCAGGACCAGGACTGTTCTCAGAGTTTTCCAGAGATGTACCAGTCAGGTGACTCTGGGCGTAGCAGCTCACGGTCTGATCTGTGCTGTAAACCAGCCCATCCCTACAGACCGCCACAACGCACCACGAACGGATGGCAACCAAAGATAAAGGAGGACACTTAGCTGAGGGACCCGTCTGACTATGTCACATTACCTCTGAATCTAAAACTAACCTCGCTGGTGGAATCTGGCATCACAAAGAACCAATGAAGTATCACAGCGTGCTTCAAAGGAGAAGAGAGTGGCCAGGGATTACGACACAACTGGGAAGCCTAAAAGATGGCGCTTCTGTGGCTGACCTCCATGAAAGACGAAGGGGGGACGGAGATGAGGTGGAAGGTGGATGCTGGCCAGCGAGGGGATACAGCCAGAGGAGGCGGCAGAGGCTTTGAAGTCCGTTCATTTCCCCGGGGATGAGCACAGTGCCCTTCAAAGTGCACAGCGGTGTGCACAGTTCACAATTCACCTTGGTGGGGGAACCCAAATTTTTTTTTAAGAGGAGGCCATTGTCTTTTAAATGTAATGGACCTGTGCATGTAGGCTGATGCGTGTCCCATGTAAGGTGCGCAAATGCGTCTGAACACGTGTGTGGCTGAATGTGCACATGTGGATGTGTGTGTGTGGGGATAGAAAAGAATTCTGTCCCATTTTTGGGAAGGAGAAACAGATGACTGACTTTCACGGATGATTTTAGTGCCAAATTTCTCATTTTCTACGCGTAAAGCATAGAATTCCCCGTTTCCCTGTTTTTCACTTTTTAAATTCGATTGCTTTGTACAGTGTTTCCCAATCTGCTCCTCAGGGCCCTACAGAGAGGCCACGTTTTTGCTTGGGAGCTGGGAGGGAGCAAAAACATGGACTGCCTGTGGGGCCCTGAGGAGCGGATTGGGAAACACCGGCTTCATACACACACGTGACCTCATGTCTAGGTCTGCGGCTTCATACACACACGTGACCTCATGCGTAGGTCTGCGGACACGGCTGGTCCGTCTGGCAGGCGGCCAGACGCACAAGGTGGGGGTGAGGAGTGAGCAACAGCTGGGATGTGGGCGGCCCACGTTCCCCCACCCCGCTGTCAGTTCGTCACAGACATCCCACCGTATTCCTGCCCGCCCCATCCCATCCCAGAGGGGGAACTGTTGACCCCTCCACGACTCTCGTCTCTCTTTCACAAGCTGACTGCCCTGCTGTTTATCCGCTTTCAGTTTCCTCAGTTTAAGTCAGGATTAAAGAGACCATTATCGTTCCATTATCGTTTTTTGTGAATCAAAGGATTTGTGCATTTTTCTGCCAAGTCTTAAATGTTGAAATGTTGTTCATTTTGTATATTATTGTTTTATACTTTTTTAAGAACATACCTACGTATTCCCTAAGGATACTGGGAATGGTTCTATTAAAAAACCAAGTCACACAAATCTTGTTTTTCACATCAGCTGTTACAAGCATTAAGATGTACAAAAAGATGAGTGACATTGAGCTACAGTCAGTCACCGACTGGATTTGCCGGCTTCCCAGTTAGTGCTGTTATCAGTTAAACCAGGCACTGATGGACATCTCCTGGTCTTGCGACTCAGATCCCTGCCCTTCCTATTTCAGAGCCGTGCAGGGTTATTTTAAACCGCCTCCATTTCCTCTAACGCAGAGGTGCACTCCACCATGAATGACTCGACCCCCAGCTCATCTCACTCATTGGCTGCCTTTCGAGGCCTGATGTCCAGACTTCCTGGCGCTGTATTTTCCCGACGGCACTCTGTCGACCCATACATTAAAGCTCAGTGGCCCACCGCAGGCTCGGCGCGTAAGGTCAGATTGGGGTGAGCAAAGGGGGGGGGGGAGGTCACTGCCCACATCCTGAAAAACAGCCAGGACACACCTTTCCTCCTCACCTCTCTTCACTATCATTCGGTTTATTCTCCCTCAATTTTAAGTCCTTACGCACCAAAAATCCCACATTACACCGTTTTGTCCACAGGAGTCTATGGTTGACGACACAGACTAAACACTGTGGCTCTTTTCAACACTGCCTCTGCTTATAAATTCTCACGATCGGCCTTTTAAACTCCCAAGCGGGAGTGTAGAGAAGGACAACAAAACAAAAACGAATGAAGAGTAGGCGATTGCGGGATGTATTCATCAGGAGAGGAATTTAAACATCTGATTGGTTCACAAATATAGTGCAAGGCCAGCCAACCAGGGCAGACTTGCTCAGCCTTAAGAATTCAACCATTGCATTTTTACTTTAAGGCTTGATTTACATTTTTGAAAACAAGCCCGAAAAGGGGTGAGGAAGAAGGTCAGAATGCTGTGGTTGGGTTTCCCCACCCGGGCACATGCTAAAGTTCTGGAAGCTTCTATGAAACGGTCAAGTGTTATTGAAACAGGCTGTTCCCACTTACACCCACGGGAATGGGTGCTTACATTCCCAGCGAGCCCCCCCAGCTCCCTCCCACATCCACCAGCAGGCCCCACGCTCCACCCTTGTTTTTTCCGGCTCTGGCTTTCAGGCTCCCGGGCCACATGGACGGGTCAGCTTCGCATTCCTCCCCCCGCCGTCGAATGGTGGCTTCCGACCATCCCGGGTTCTCAGATAATTACCACCGAGGCGGCAGGCTCTCGCTCCCAGAGCCCCGAGGCAGACCGGGCAGGTAAAGGGTGGAAGATGGAAAACCGGGGAGGAAAAGAACATGTTTGCCCGGCAGCTCCGAGGCGTGGGGGGAGCGGAGCGTGAAAGAAACGCTCTCAGAAAAAAAAAGATGAGTCACCATTAGCCTCTGGGGAGAAACCTTCACTGCTCTTACCACTGAGCATTAGGACGGCATGGAGATTATGGGCAGGAACAGGCAGCCTCATGTGACAGACTGGACTGCACCATTAACACGCCCAGGGGGGTGACGGCAGGTGTATCAGAGAAGCTATTCACATAGAGCCGGCTCCTGTGACACGGAACAGCCCAACGCAGGGGAGGGGTGGACAGGGAGTGCTGCGGGGGAGCATATATAAACAGCGTAGGGGGCAGTATGTCACGTTACAAGCAAAAACGAAAACTAACAGATTTGCTCTGAGGGTTTCAGCAGCCTTTGCGTGAGGGTGCTGAAACTGCTCTGTTCCCAGGAGCCAAATCAAGATTGGTCCAGTGTCTGGTCTGTAGTGGTCGCTTAACCATCGATGATCCTCAAAAAAAAAAAAAAAAAACTATCACTTTGAAAATGATGGGCACTAAAAACAAAAGTTAGCTCTCTGGATCCAGGTAACGGATCCATGTGTTGGTATTAGCCAACAGCGCACTGTCCCAGGGGTCTGCAGCACCGATTCTCAGCCGTCTGCCACCATCCACAGCATGACTCTTCATCATTTGTACATTCAGACACTCCATTCTGTAGAAGTGGACCTTGTTAGGAGAGGTAAAATTTTTTTTTTTGTTTTAGGATTTCCTCCACAGAGCCAAATCTTTTGTTTTCCCAAGGAAATCTGATCGCTTTTTGTGTTCTGCTCTCAGGTCTTTGCACTGCAGTTGAAAGGAAAAGCAGCAGCCCTAAAACTCTCCCCGCCCCCCTTCCTTGTGACTGAAATTTTGAGTTTGGCGTCAGGGTACCCCCTCCCTCACGCCCCGCGCTTCCTGGATCAACTCCAGGGTCACTGTCACCCTTTCCAGAGATAAACAGCCATGGAACATAGGTGGAGGAATTCCCATTGCGAGATTTAAATACCACCCCTGCGCTTAACACTAAATGCACTCAACTGAAAATACGCAGCTAAGTAAAGAAGCAGGAATTGCATACAAAACTTTACTGAGAAGGAAGGAACCAGAAAAACATGCGGCATAAGACAACAGTATGGGCACCTCCATGGCATGACACCATTACAGCACTATGAGCTGTACTAAGCCAGATACAAAAGTGCCAAGTGATACAGTACTGTGAGCAATTCACATGCTTCTGCAGGCCAAATCACAATAAATGAAAAAGTGTAAAAAGTTGACAGCTACAGCGCCCCCTGCTGGCCGCCACCCCCCGGGAGCGCAGTCCAGGCCTCGGAGCAATATAAACCAGGGAGTCCGTAGATAGGCGTACTTCGACAAAGTTCCACCAGCCATTAGGGGGGAAAAACAGTTCAGGCCGCCAAGCCAGCACGCTAAGTTTTACCTGTATAAGTCAGATAACGGGAAGGACCTGAGAAACAGGCCTGAACGGGCGAGACACATTTCCAGAGACCCCGAGCTGGAGGATGGGCCGTCCGCGCTCTGTTCTCTGCCCTCCAGTCAACATTTCCCAGTTTGAAAACTGCATTCCACTTGCAAATCTGTAAAAGAAATGTTGAATTTCCCTTTCAATAAATGTTAAAACACCAAGTTAACAGTGATCCTGTGTTACGCATGCATTGATACACACACCCGCACATATTATATATTCGATATAGACACACACACGTGTATGCTTATATACATAAATATCGGAGCGCCTCATATCTGGGAGACGGCAAGTTTGATTTACTGCGGGCAGCAAACCAAGCAGACAGGAATACATGATCTGTGATGGGAATAGGAAGCATATTCAGGCTATTTTGAAATGCGTAAATGAAGGAGATAAATGATATAATTACACCGTATATATGTGTGTTCTGAATGAACACGCCCAAAAATAATCAAAGGGACTTCCTAAACGCTATATATAAATCTTAATTCCTAGAATCTGCCCAACTGCCAAAATTAATTTACCAGGAATCACTAGAATAGAGGCTAAAAATGTAAGGCGGGTAGTTATATTTTTACTTTCCAGTTTACTATGGGTATGTGGGAGATCTGCCAGAGCGTGTTTAACCAAAGAAAGGCCGAGGCAAAGTGACATCCTGAGCCGCAGTCTGCGACACCTAAAGCGATCCGGAATCGTAAAGCTATATCTTTTCCTTCTTTGTGAGTAAAAACCAACATCTGAACAGATCTGGCAAATCTAACAGTATCATCAGTTCCCGCAGGAAAAGGGTTTATTTACTGAATCACATACAATTGTAGTTTCCGCTGATTTTTCATTGCCCAGCGCACAGGATAAACAAAGTACTTGGAGAGAAACGCCAAGAAACAAATACAATAACAATTACATAATATATTAATAAACGCAGAACAATAGGTCACAGTGGTAAGGGAAATACTTAAGGATGACATTATCCTACTGCCAGTGACAGGTGCAGAAATAAAGGCTCTCGGTTGTCTAACCTTTGCTGGTGCCCGGCTTGCCCTTCATCGCGATTCCAGCGTCTCCTCCTCCCCAGTGCTCCCCAGATGTGACAGATGCCGGGTCCTCCCAGTCTGAACAGCGACGTGGTTCTTAAAGCGGACCAAGGCGAGGGCTATCTCGGCGTTCCAAGCGGTCCCTTCCTGCAGGCATCTGAAGTCGATCTCCTTGCCTCCCGCCATGACCACGGTGAAATACACCAGCCCCCGCTTGTATTCGACACAGTCGACGGTGGCCATGCGCTCGAAGCGCAGCTCCTTCGCTTTGGAGCCCTGATCGTGGCCCCATTCGTCGTCGCCTTTCCATTCATACAGCCGGAGTCCTTCTTCGGTCAGCAGACAGCGCTTCTTCTTCCACAACTGTAGTAACCCGTTGCTCCTTTTTTCCAGAAATCCTTCCTTCATTCCTTTCTCCGAGTTCATCATAAAAAAAATCCTGGCTTTCGCGCAAAGACTTTAACCTGAACCTTGTTGGTCTATTTTTTAGATTCCCGCAGAATCCGGAAACAGATCTTTAATTTATCAGACATCATTTATGTCCCATAAACAAAACAAGTTTTGTCTTTGGTTATGGATTCATTTTCTGGAAGATAGGGCCTGCGATCGAGCTTCTCTTATTCTCAGTGCTCCTAAATAAAAACTTCTAAACTAACAAGAAATTTCCTTTCAAAGACAAATTCTCCGTATATAGTCTTGTGCGTAACTAATCTTGGTCGGGAGGTACCGTATCCAGTTCGGTGATCGGGTGGTGCTGCCTGCCGCGCTGTACCTCTGGATATGCCCACACATGCCCAGCACAGGGACTCGCCTCCACGCGGTTTTGCCGGTCCAGCCCTTGGGTGGTGACGTCAGGCAGCGGGGACCAATAGTAATACGGGGGCGGTGTTCAGTCGTCGGTCTCCGTGGAGACAACAGCTGTTGCTCATTCACAAAATGCAGACACACCCACCACCCTTGAACTACAGCTTATTGCGGCCGTCGCTGAAGTTCATTACCAGGCTGCCTCGGGAGTTTCCTAAATGGCGAAGGATCTGCGTGAAACTTTGAGCTCCGTAGGTCCCGCGGTAATGGAGCTACTGTTCTCTGCATAAACTTATACAAAAACAAATGTGAGTTGGAGAAAGCCTACTGAAGACAGGGGAGGCCAATTACACAGTAAAATGTGTCCTTTGTTTTCACATTTCCATCTTACTCTCCTATAGGGTGACCAGATAATCCATGTCAGGGAGGACACTTTGAGCTACTTCTGGTTTTACAAACTACTTTCAAATTGAAA
>JAOYFF010000128.1:18480345-18502865 GCA_025773925.1 Cryptomyrus ogoouensis
CAAGAACTCAGTGCTAAAGTGGAATCCAGGTCTTTTTAATTGAAATGGTAATTTACAATTCCTGTCCTAGCTCAGAGGGTCCTCCCTGACATGGATTATCTGGTCACCCTAGTGTAGGTCCCCCTCGTGCTGCCAACACAGCCCTGACCTGCAGCGGTATGGGCTCCAATGTCCTCTGAAGGTGTCCTGTGGTATCTGGCACCAAGGCGTTAGCAGCAGATCCTGTAAGTTGTGAGGTGGGGCTCCGTGGATCAGACTTGTTTGTCTAGCATGTCCCACAGAGGCTTGATTGATTTGTGATATGGGGAATTTGGAGTGTGGCAGGGCACATTATCCTGCTTTAAGAGGCCACTACCACTGGGGAATACCGTGAAGGGGCGTACTCGGTCTGCAACAATGTTTAAGTAGGTGGTACGTGTCAAAGTACCATCCACATGAATGCCAGGACCCAAGGTTTCCCAGCAGAACATCGGCCAGAGCATCACACTCGTGCCTCCGCCGGCTTGCCTTCCTCCCATAATGTCCCTGGTGCCATCCGGGGTTGTCATTAGGTCTATTTTACAGGGCTTTAGCCCCCATTTAAAGGGTCATAACCCCCCCCAAATAATCAGCCCCAGCCCCCCCCTAGTAAAGACTCACCCCCCCTTATCCATTCAACTCTAACTACGCCCCTGATGCCGTCTCCAGGCAAACGACACACGCACCCAGCCGTCCACATGATGTAACAGTCATGTGACTCATCAGACCAGGCCGCCTTCTTCCATTGCTCCATGGTCCACTCTGACACTGACATGCCCATTGTAGGTGCCTTTCACAATGGACAGGGGTCAGCATGGGGACGGTGGTCTGCTGCTACGCTCCTCCACATGCAGCAAGCTGTGATCCACTGTGTCTTCTGACGCCTCACTATCACAGCCATCATTCACCTTCTCAGCAATCTGTGTCCTGTGGGATCAGACCAGGCCAGCCTTCGCTCCCCACATGCATCAGTGGGCCTTGGGTGTTCATGACGCCTGTTACCGGTTCTCTGGTTGTCCTTCCTTGGACCACTTTTGGTCGGTACTGACCTCTGCATCCCGGGAACACCCCACAAGACCTGCCATTTTGGAGACGCTCTGACCCGGTCACCTAGCCATGACAAGTTGGCTCTTGTCAAAGTCATTCATTCTGCTTCCCCATTTTTCCTGCTTCCACCACATCAGGTTCAAGAACCAACAGTTCCCTTGCCTAATATATAATGGCACCCTTGACAGGTGCCATAGTAACAAGATAATCACCGTTATTCATTTTTTACCTGTCTGTGGTTTTAATACTATGGTTGATCGGTGTATAGGGGTGTCAAATGGGGCCCCCAGTACATCAAATGACAATTAATACATGCAGGGACAAAAAAAGACTCACATGGGACCCATTTAAACCAGGGGCTGCCACTGAAGCAGTTTTCAGGGTTAAACTTCTTGCTCAGGGGCCCCACCAGGGTAGGATGATATAATTACCAGTCACGTAATTCTAAGGAGCACTGACTCCTGACCTCAGAGCCACACAATTCCTCTGAGGCAAGTAAGCTAATTTAGCTGCATGACGTGTGTTAAATAGCAGGTATCCAATCCTAGCTGTATACAAATGTAAGCAGATTATCTTTGACAATGTCACATGTTAATGGCAATAACGTTTTATTAACTTGAGGTTGTTTTAACTTTCTGAAATCTGATATTGATTAAAAAAAATATATGCATATATATATATATATATTTTTTTTTTTCTGGTTTGTGGAATATAATGGGAAAAACATTTTTAGAGAAAAACATTAGTTACACATCAACACAAGGTCATTTGTTTTGCTGGCTGTTTTTTTTGTTTGTTTGTTAGTTTTGTTGTTTTTTTTTTGTTTTGATTTAGTCTTGTTGCGGTTTGGTGGTTTTCTTCACGTAAAAAAGTAAAATGAGCAGTACAACTCTTCACTTAGCACCATTGTGCCACAAGCAGAACTAATATAATTTTTAGCTGCCATACTGACCATATATTCTCTTTTTCCCCAAACTTCTTTGGGACCCAAAATAGCTGAAATGCCTGGTACTTCACCTTGTTTCATGTTGACATTTGCTTTCTACAGTCAGAATACTTTCTGTGTGCGTATCTGTGTCGCTTTGACGCCTCTTTTTGCTCCCTGCCTCCAGTGTCCTCTCCTTTGCAGGCAAAAAACTGTCACCCTACACAGTGTGCTTGCTGAGCATTGACCAAACCACTTATTAAATGAGACCGTATCAAATTTAAGTACTTAAGAAAGACTTCTTTTGCCACAGACTTTTGTGCAGTTGTGCATGGATGCAGCAAAATGAAGTCGGTAATGGGTGGATGAGTTTTCCTTTTCAACTGTTACTTCATCCTTGCGTAGCATATTTGACCATTATGTCCTAGTTAACCCATGAAATTAAAAGGCCGTAAAATGTAATAAATTTTGGTGGAGAACTCAGAGATTGTTAACCGCTTAGGAATGTAGTTGTTTCAGGATAAAGTGAGCTTCAAAATTCAGCATATGAGTGCAGACAGTAATCTCAACCTCCGTGGGTGTAGAATCCGGTGAGGCGGCTGAGGCCACAAGCAATGCATAACCGTATCTCGTCCACTAGAGGGTGAACAAGAAACAACGACTTTTAACTCAATCCAGTTTGGAAGCATAAGAGGTCGTAATTCGAGGAGGGTGCTCCAGAATAACACTGCGGCTAAGGGCACGAGTTTGTTTACTTTCCACAAGTGGGCAGCTTTGACGTTTTTGTGGTTCTCATAAAATAATTTAATAGAAGGCATGACTGCAGTGCTTTATATGCAAACAGAAATACTTTCCTTTTATCCCACACAAAGTAAGGGTGGCCATGATTTATTTTTTAATTTTTGCCTTTTAAGTGTTTCTACACATTTCCATTTGGATATCCATCCATCCATCCATCCACCTACCTTCCAAACGTTGATCCTTGTCATGGGAAATATATTTTTAAAAGTTTGATGAATAGACTGCATAGCCCGCAAAATGTTTTTCTTCTGATATAGAAATTCACTTAAAAAAACGATTTTGCATGATGGTTTTAGGTGATTTTCTTTGTCAGTGCTGTGTCGGGTTTTGTTAAATTTAAGCAATGGACCTGGGGGAGGTTTCACAAAAGTGAAAGATTATACATGAGTGATTATAAGATTATCTTTTTTACGCATGCAGTCCAATTTGCCCCGAGTCATATACTCAGATTCCTGAAACGATGACAAAGTTAATAAATCCCCTGTTATTTTCACACACAGCTCCTTAAACCGCTTCACCCCCCCTCTGTGATTCTTGCCCCCCAGCCTCACTCCTACTCTTTGGCACACACACACACACACACACACACACACAGCTCAGTGTCAGATACGGTCCACTGTTCTCTTCAGCTTAGTTCCTCCTCCTCCTACCACCCAGGCGGATCTTGGCTTTGATCCCGCCTCTGTCTATCGCCTCCTACGCGGTGGCAGGGTTTGTCGGGACGCCGTCCAAGCGCAGGCGGGTTTGTACGCCCAGATGTGCCCAGGGCGTGCAAGTCTCCGAGCCCCGCTGAGAAGGGGATTGGGGGCGGGGTGTGAGGGGGGGGGGCGTTCGGCTGCCTTCCCGTTATTCACAGCTCTGCGTTAGAATTGCCGGGAGGACAAGCCTCTGTTGTTTGGTGAAAGGGGATGATTTTTTTTGTTACTCAAGTGCTATTTACGCTTTAACCGAGATGAGGACTTGCGATCAGCTTGCCCTGCTTTTGCGCCTGAAACAACGATTCACTAATTCGCAACTAGTTTTATTTGAGTGAACGGTATGGGCAGGCCCTGTGTTAAATTAACATTAAGGATATTTTATGTAAGACCTTAAGTAAGTCGCTACAGAACAACCACATTGTCTGCAGTGTGCGATGTGTGATCTAAGTTTTATACAAACACAACGGTTAGTGACAGTTCATGATACACCTGGGATTAATGCACTTTTCATTGTTTTAAATTTATTATAGAAGTAAAACCATGACAGTTTTTACACTTTGTCGACCATAAAGTGAAAGCACATACTGTAAAAAGTGCTTTATGGCAACGGATCATTTTAACAACGTGATCGAAATGAAACAAAAACATCAGCAGAGTGCTTAATAATTTAATTATTCGGTGTGTGTGTAGCATGTCAACGCATTTCGTACACCAGCACCCTCATAACTGGATCCCAGTGCTATAGTGCAGCACGTAACTGCAATATAACTGCATTGAGGGTGTTTAACGTTAATTTTTTTCTTTGGTTACACTACACTGAATATTGCGTCATGTATTTGCGTGACAATGTTATTTAAATGATTGGAGACTCCATATAAAGATTATAAGAGTGACGTGCAGAGTGTAAATAAACCCTGCTGGAAAAAACAGCTAAAAACCCGCTTAAGCTGGTAGCTTAAAGAAGTCTAAGAAGATGGTCTAAGAAGATGGTCTACGAAGATGGTGTAAGAAGATGATCTAAGAAGATGGTCTAAGAAGATGATCTAAAAAGATGGTCTAAGAAGATGATCTAAGAAGATGGTCTAAGAAGATGGTCTAAGAAGATGATCTAAGAAGATGGTCTAAGAAGATGGTCTAAGAAGATGATCTAAGAATATGGTCTAAGAAGATGATCTAAGAAGCTTTTAGGTAGTCAGGTCACAGCTCCTGCTGCTTTTTAATGGAATAGCTGGTTGGGCTACCAGTTGGTCATACTGGTGTGGCCATCCTGGCATGATGGGCTAAACCAGCTAGAATGACCATCATTAACTGGTATGACCACCAAAACCATTCAACCAACATGAAGAAACATCTCTTAAGATGGTCAGCTATCAATCTGGTCAACCAGCTTAAGCTTAAGCTGTTTTTTTCAGAAGGGAAGTGTTAAAATGAAACATAAGACACCTGGAAAGCCCCGGGAAGTGAATGGAATGTGAAAACGCTCACTGCATCAGGTAGCCAGTCACAGAAAAACCTCCAGATTCCTGAAGAGCGCAGTTAGGCTTGGGTCTCTGTTAAGGCTGCAGTGTGCGCTGTGACACATCCCCATTACCTCCCGCCCGGCACAGCCAGGCGCCTCTCGTCATGCCAAACAACCAATTTATCTTACAGCCAGTTAAGATTAATATTTGCAAGACTAAAAGTTTCTCAGTTTGCAAACAGCAAATTAGATTCTCTACATTTGCAGTTACCTGTATTTTGTAATCTATCGGGCAAAGTAATGTACACTGAAAAAATAAAACAAAGCTGTTGTTCATTCAGTATGTTTCATCTCATTCCAACAGTTGAAAATTATTAGTTTGTTCTTTTAAATGTAACTTTCTAATTTATGTTTATGGTTGAAATGATTTTTTTCCCATGATTAACGGAATATATTATTTACATTGAGGCAACTTCAAATATTTTGTGTGATCAGTTACTTGAAATATTTTAAGCTGATCCAACATTTCCAGCATTTTATTTTTTCAGTGTAGGTCTCTTAGAGTGGTTTGGCCTTAAATGAAGCCTGAAATGTAAATATCAATGCCTCCTCCAGAATAGGCCGCATACTGGAGCATTTCAGGCCCCTTGGTTAATTCTGATGACAAAAATCAACAACTAAGCAATGAACAGTTATATTTCAGCACTGGAGATGTTCCTGGGCAGCCTCTTTAGTGCCCACAACTGAAAACAAAAGCTGGTAAATTCAGAGCTTTTGTGCCTTTAGCTAGTGTGATATTGTGTAGTGCAGAAGGATGCTAGTTGTGACCTAAGAAGCCAATAGGGGGCAGTAGCGAGCTGGGGCAGGGGGTGGCTTCTTCGGTCGTCCATGAACACGGTGTCTACTGGGAATGAGCCAGTGCCCCAGCCCCTTGTCCAAATCCGAAGCCTTTGGGGCCGAAATTCTTGGCATAACACCCTGTGGGGACATAATCGATGTTCAGTTTAGTAAACATGTCGTTACATGGAAACTGAGAAAAGTTTACTGACAGATGTTTACATGTGGAGAAGCACACGGAGAATGTGCCCTGCCAGTGCTACTAGTTCACTTCTGTGCTCGAATGCGTATCGAGGCACTAGGTTCCGAATGCTTCCTTCTGCTATCTGCTTCCTTGTGATTATAAAGACAGCAAAGCTGAGACCTTTGCAGTAGATTTCTCCGTCCTTGTCCGCCAGAGTGGTCGACTCCAATCCCTTCCCACATTTGGCACAGCGGAAGCAGCTCTTGTGCCAGGACTGGGTGGGATGAAGAGGCGAGAGTTACAAAACGGAGACAGGAAAGATGTTATGTGTTCATTTCAGCGTAACCTATGGATTTAAGGTCTAACTGGAGACCATTTATAAAGGAGTGAATCAGGTTTAGTGTCTGTTCTCGTTTATGAGCAGGTATTAAGTCCACTTTGGGAGAGTGCCTGGCTGTGCAGGTTAGGCGTTTGCAGCCGGAAGGTTGTGGGTTCAATATGTCAGGCATATTAAACATATCACTTTTAGGCACATGAGCAGGGTCTGTAACACCACCAACAGCTCCAGGGCTGCTGGAGAGCAAGATGGGATGTGTGAATATTGAATTTTGTTGTACTTGCAACTCGTACAGTGAAAATAAAGGCATTCAATTCTTCTAGATCAGTGTTTTCCAATCCGGTCCTCAGGGACCTATGGACGGTTCACATTTTTGCTCCCTCCCAGCTCCCTGCCAGAGAGTCTGTGGGTCGCCGAGGACTGGATTGGGAAACTCTGGTCGAGACCATCACAGCTGCATCTACCCAGTCTGCCAGGAGGAATATCTCCCACTTACGTTTCCGCCCCCGATCACTTTCTCCGCAGCGTAGACCGCGGTGCCACAGCGAGGGCACACGTCAGAGCCGCCCGTCTTCTGGGCAAACTTGGATGGGTTGGGGTTATTAGTGGCCCGGTGAGGTGCCTGTCTGAAAAGGCAGTGCGATCGGGGAACGTCTTCAGTGATAAAATATAGGGTTGCACTTCAATTTTGTGTTATTTTGTAATAGATATTGTAAGCTGTACATTTACAAAAAATCATGTTAAAGTATTTTGAGGTGAAGGAAAAGCATAAACGAATTACAGTTCAACATGAATTACGGTTAAACTATTTTCTCCTAAAAAAGCCTTCATATCCAGTCTGAGCTACCAGTGACATATGCCATCATTTATCATGCACATAACGTTTACCTACATGGGGCTCACAAAAAATGTCACGTGTTATTTCTTACTGGTCAGGTTTAATTCCCAGAGCATCGCCTGTGTCCATGCTCAAAGTTCCTGCTCCTCCACCGTATCCATAGCCTTTTGGCCCATACTTCTTGCCGTAGCAGGACTTGCAGTAGATTTCGTCAACATGGACTGCGACTGTCGTACTGTCCAGGTTCTTCTTACAAGCCACTGGAACACAAATTTCAGCCGGTTCCCATACATTTCCTTCAGTCCCCTAATCTTTTCTGTGCCAGGGAGAGCATGAAAGGTACACTCACACACACACACACACACGCTCGCACACACACACAGGTTTGTAAGTATATCATTGTGGGGACTCTCCCTTCATTTGTATGGGGAAAACCCTAATCCCGACATGACGACCTTAACCTCTACCCAGGCCTAACCTTAACCATAAGTAACTAAACTAAATATGAGACTTTTGGCATTTTTAGTTTTTCAATTGCATTCACACTCTTGTGTGGACCTGAAAAACATCAAAATAACAGGTCTTTATCACATTGTGGGGGACATTTGGTGAATGAATATATGAATACAAACGTGTGTGTGTGTGTGTGTGTATTATTCCACAGAAGATGGAAAACAGGAAAACGGATGAGCTGAAACTGGTGGTGTGGAAAATTTTAGGAAGTTCTGAAGAAGGGATTTATCCCGAGCATTTCCAGTGTATCCTGTGTGTCCATTGTGTGTCCCGTGTGTCTCCCACGTGTGTCCCATATGTCCCGTGTGTGTCCCATGTGTCCCAGGTGTGTTCCATGAGTGTCCTTGGTTTTCCAGGTTGTCAGTAAGACAGTGAGGTTAAACAGACTGTGAGGTAGCTTATCTCCTAAGGTTCTTGGTACTTCACTGTGCCTAACAGCATTCCTGCAAGCTGCTAACACACTGGCCGCTGTCCTCCCACTGCGGGAAGATGGGCTGGTGTCATTAGTGCCTCTCCTAATATGGGCACTGTTGTTTAAACACACATAGCAAAGACATTTCAGAAGCCACATATTCCACATTCCTTCTTTGTGATGAGAGGCAGCCATAAATATTTTTCCAGAATGAGTTGCATTGCACAGAGACACTGGACCAAGCATATACATTAAAATTAAAATTAAAGTTTAAATGCTAAATGTGCATATACATATAAAATACGCAGAAAATTCAATTTTAAATGCTACACGTGAGCCTGAAAAGGGGAAGTTTACTTTGTTTATAATGACTATGATTTGACGTCAAATGATCAGACGTCTTTAGCTCATTTGCATCTCATGTTCCCTTCGGTAGTCCGTGTCTGGTCAGTTTTAATGTAATGTTTGTTTTCCTGCACTGAGAAATTATGGAAACATCACAAATTAGGGAAACATCAGTCTTACAGCGACGGGAATCGGGACGTTGGAAAGCATGGAGGGAAGTAGCTCCCAACATAATGTTTACGATGTTTTGTTCCAGATTCCAGAGAGACGTGTTGAGGGATTGGCGTGCAGCCATATGGGTACGGATAAGGAACGCCTCATAGATCCTGAGCAGACCCACGGGTCCTGGTTAGGGGAAGGGGCGGCTGGTCAGACCCGCTCACTTACTGCAGAGGAAGCAGGACTTGTGGAAGCTCTTGCCTTCGCACTGCACTTCTTCAGCGAAGTAGACCGTCTTCTGGCAGCAGCCGCACTTGTTGCCTCCTCCGAAGGGCATCTCGACGGGACTCGAAGGCTGCTTGCAGAGCACTTCTGAGCTGGCAAATGGGGATTCGAGCAGGCTGGCGCTAGAGGGAACACAATCACAATCGCAGTGCATCAGACTTCAGAAAATCACTCTCAGGTTGTGAGAATTGTACTAGGCCCAAGTAATTGTTAGATTGTAAACATTAGACTACGCCTCAGCTATTTGTCAGGCTGTGGGCATTATAGCAGGCCCAAGTAATTTTTAGATTTTGAATATTAGACTGGGCCCCAGTTATTTGTCAGGCTTTGGACATTAAACTAGGCCCTAGAGAAAAGATTTTCTCTTCCTCTACTGTTATTTGAATTTTACTTGTCTTACTTGTCTGTTGTTATTGTGTCAAATGAAATCTGTGGTTTGTTCGATACTGTCCGCAGGCTGCTGCAACATGCCTGATCACCAAAAAGGAATCATTCATAACAGCAACTGGATTTTGGCAAGAGGAGTTGCCAGCCAGTAATACTTGTTTTGCAGTAGTAAGAAGCTGTCAGGTCTGTGTTTCCTGTCTCAATGGCATAGCGTACGACCCTGTGCTTATTTAACAAATAAGCTGCCTTTGAAGGAGTGTTATCGTCACGGTCAGTGACCTGCATAAGTAGCACCTGTTCCACTACCCTTCTGCTCCCTCCCTGTCCTCCCCTTTCCCATCATTCTTTCTCCTTCTTCCAAGGAACCTCGCTGTACTTCACGGCCATGGCCTTATATGGCATAGGCAGTCTGCGCGCCGGGAATGCGTTAGGGGTCTGCTGGCAGATGCAGCTTTGGCTTCCTCCACGGCTGATGGATTGGCCGAATGGATTTTCCACGGCTGATGCAAATTATCCTGGTCATTCCAGCTCCGACAGAATTTTGCAGCAGATGGTACCACTGTCACTGTGGTTATTAGCCGACACTGTGGTCCATACCAGCAGAAGCTCCATCGGTGCATTCAGGAGTGTGTTCCCCCTGAAATCCTTCAGGTGCTGTGCCAAGAGGATCAATTGCAAGGCCGGTCTGGGTCCAACATTCTACCAACAGCATTGGTCATATACTCAGTGACCCAGCACCCGAGGATGCGCTTGTTCATACGCTTGTATGCAAAAGGGCACATTGCTCGTTTGCTTAATCCCTCAATTACTATGGTAGCACACCTTTGGCAGGACACTACCTCAAACATAAAGTTTTTACACTTCTTTATCTGCAATATCTTTTTTTCATTTTGCATACAGCTGCAGTATTCTTTTCCTGCCTTTCCAATCTTGGACTGTTTTGTAGAGCCGTATTTATCTGATCTCATTTTCTTTGTAGCGTTTCTACTTACTTATAATATTGATAGTGCGACAGCATGAAGACCAGTAAGAGTGTTTGTAAATTTGCATTCTTAAAATCGTATATAAACGTGGTGCTCGTTCAAGAAGAGGTGTGTCACTTAGTGATGAATGAATTGTGCTTCAAAATGCATTCTGGCATGAGGGACAGACCCGTCTGGATAGAGGGAAATGATGCATTGTTTTTTTATCATGTCTCTGTGGTTTGTGAAGCAGGAAAGTTGGATGAAGTGATACACATATCAAAGCAGAATCTCCAGCCAAAGATACTCTTTAATTACCGTTCAGGTGGCCAGCTGAGAGGACTGTGATGATGGAAGCTGTAAACCCTGTGATTTGCGTACAGGAAGAAAACAACTCATTTTTCCAGAGCTGTGAGCCCCAATGCAGATGTGACAGATGTTCCTGCAGACGTTGCTATGAGGTGCGCCGTGACTTAACTGGTAAGTTTTTTGTGCCCTGCAGATCCACTCGATCTCAAAACTGTGTTTTGACTTCCCAAAGGTAAACTGCTGCAATTAGGAAGGCAGTCAGTCACTCTCACAAATGAGCTTCACCATTCAGAGAAGCAGCCCCATTTAAACTGAAAGTAAATCCATGCATTTTAAATGAGTAACATAATGTTAAAAAAAATGAGCTAAATACTTTTTTATACTCTTAACTTGCCCGTCTTGCATCACCCGAGTGTATATGTCAGTAACAAAGAAGGTGCATCTCAAAAAGATAAGTCTCTGTTCTAGAAAGTGCAAAGATCTTCCTCCTGGTGTATCTGGATGGGAACACTGGCGATGAGTTACACGCTTTGAAGACAATGTGATAGCTCTCAAATAAAGTGTCTGAGGCTTCAGGCCATTCATGCAACTGTTGTAGTCCTCGATTTAATTCTAGTTGGAGTATTTCTGGTCTGTGTTATTCTTAGGGCTACCAACCGACAATAAAAGAATCAAACTAAGGAATATTTCCTAAAACTGACGGGCAAGGCAGCCCAGAGGGGATGCTGACAAACTTTGGGGCTTTTATGCTACGTTGCCTCAACACAGAGAAAACTGAAGAGAGGGTGTCCTGATCTCTTTGTCTGAGCACCATGGCAGCGACTGAACCTCATCCTCCTGAACATGGCCATGTTTTAAACATCTGTGCCCAGATGGCCCTGCCACCCGCCTGCCGCTGACCTGCCCGTCCTGTAGATGGCACAGGAAAGTGACAGATTTACTTCTGTGTCCTGTCCAGCTGCTATCAATTTAAGATAAATGAGAAACAAACAAGATCCCCGGTTTAACAATATCTCAGAAAATGAATCCTTTATTGCATTTTTATAACAAATGCTGTAGTAACACTTTTTATGAATACCATGTCTTTAAGAATCTTTGAACACATTCATAACACATTAAAATGCATCCATAAAGTATTATAAACACAGCTATGACTATTTATAAAAAATCACAATACAGAGCTTTATGAAGCTTTCATCTATAATGCACTATAGATACCCTCATAATGCAGCACAAAGCATCCTTATCTTATACCAACCATTATAATACATTATGAAGGCATCTATAGTGCATTATAGATGCGAGCTTCACTGGAGCTTATGAAGTATTATAATCAACACTGAAATGCCTTATGACTGTCAATGGAAGATGATGTAATACTTTACTAATTCTTATACTGAACATTATACAGCATTATGAAGGTATCTATAGTGCATGACAGATGACGGCTTTAAGCAGTGTATTACCAATTCAGTTTTGTTTTTTACGCATATAACAGAGGCACAATTTGTTACACCAGAGTCATAAAACTCAACACTATTCCAGCTGTGTGGACCGAGAGATACAGACGAGGTGGGCTCTTGGCCCCCAGTGTTCCCCACCACCTACCTGCTCTGTCGGCGCTGGGGCTCTGGGCCTTGGGTGGGGAGAGAGTATCTCCGCCTTTGCTGTGCACTCCTCTGGGCTGCGGGTCTCCTGTGTTTGCCCTGGAGTGACACTGAGGAGAGGAGGGTGCTCCACATCAGGACTCAGGGCGGGGCTCAGAGTGTGTCGAGAGGGGGGAGGGAGGGAGAGAAGAAGGGGAGGGAGAGAGAGAGTGGGAGGGAGAGAGAGAGAGGGGGAGAGAAAATGTGAGGGAGAGTGAAAAAAGGGATTGAGAGAGGGAGAAAGAGTGGGAAAGAGAGGGAGAGGGACAGGAAGGGGAGGGAAAGAGAGAAGGATGCAAAGAGGGATGAAAAGAAGGTGGAAGAGGGAGAAAAAGAGGAGGGGAAGACAGAGGGTGCAGGGAGAAATAATAATAGAGGCAGATGGGGAAAAGCAGGCACAGAATGAGTCGAAGTCGTGTGCTTTGTGGTTTCATTGATATGTGGACTTTTATCTTTAAAAGACGTGGTACAGCATGAAGCACACTGGATGCATTTAAATAACAGCAACTTTGCAAGGAAATAAAGGAACAAGAGAATGAGAGGGGAAATAAACAGAGAGAAGAAGAGAAGGTTATTTTAATGTGCTCTTTTTTGACAGTGTAATTGCTTTTAATTATTACCACACTGTTGCGTTTTATTGAGGAGAGAATGCTCTGGCAGCGTCAATGAACCACTTACATGCTAATAAATCCGACTCAGCTGAGACAAAGAGATGATAAAAGTAGCAGATGGGGAAACGAATCGCCATCCATCACCGCGAGGAATAAATAGTAAAACAATTGTAAATATACAGTGAAAAAGCAGTTGAAATAGTCAAGCTTGCATTGTGATTTGCTGGCAGACAGACTGCCGTTTCCCCTGGTTTCTGATTGCTGTCTTTGAGCACAAAGCCATCATGTTGTTTTTTAATACAAAAGCAATGCCAAGACAATAACCGGGAGGCGTCCCGGAGGGGGCTCGAACCCGAGTCAGAAAGCTGGACTCTGTGTGTCAGGGATGAAAGATGCATTCGCGATGAGCCCCTGCACTGTAATACACCCATCACTGCCCTTAATTGTAGGTCTTTGCGTTATTGTTTGTACTTGATCAAATCCAGTTGACCTAATCATCAAATGATTTAAGAACGTGGGGTGGACATGTGACTGCATTCCTGACATCCTTCCACTTTCTCTAACCATTAAAAGCTACAGGCATAAGGCAGGGAACAATCCAGGATGGGGCGCCAACCCATCACAGGGCACAAGGCAGGGAACAACCCAGGATGGGGCGCCAACCCATCACAGGGCACAAGGCAGGGAACAATCCAGGATGGGGTGCCAACCCATCGCAGGGCACAGTCACACAGCAGTCACTCACACATGCACACCTATGGGCAATTTGGCAACTCCAGTTCACCTCAGTGTGTTTTTGGATGTTGAGGGGGCCTGGAGTTCCCAGAGTAAATCCCACGACGACACAGGGAGAACATGCAAACTGCACACACAGAAATCAGAGACTCGAACCCTGATCCCAGAGGTGTGAGGCCACAGTACTAGCCACTGCACTGCTCCTTTTTAATCTTTCTCAGGAAGCAACAGAAATCGAAATGACTAGCAGTTGTCAGTGAGGTGACTTACACTTAGGGACAGCAGAAATGGTGACAGTTTAGGGCCCAGGTCATGTGACCAGGAGGCTGGCCCATTCGCCCATGGTGGCTCCCTGGAGAATCGGCTTTGCAGAGACATTCCAACAAGTAAAATTCCCTTTTTAGCTCTTCAGTGTGCTGAAGTCAATATGACGTCCCCACGATGATGATACGTCAGTACATGTGCACATATAAGTGTGAGTTTGGGTATGAGAATGGAGCAGTGCATCGGTGTCCGTTTTGGGGTGCATCTCTCTTTGTGCAGTGTGCTTCCCAGGACAACTGGCTCGGGACACGTGGTTACAGTTAACGGACAGGAGAGCCGATCCTGTCCATTGACTCCAGAATCGGCAACATTGTTGGACCTGCATAAGCTTAACAGTGATATTTACGTCGTATCACATTACTCAGATTTCCACAACCAGAGTTCTGTAAAATGCAGCTTGTATAATGTTTTTTTTTTTATTATTTTTATGAGAAATCTGCAGTCCATTTTGTACCCTTAAATGTACGAAATTCTGCAAACTGCTATATATATTTTTTATACTTTGTCCCAGTTTTTTTAAGAGGGTACAATAAAAGATGTTAATTGGGTGGCCGTCAGGGACCTCGTTAGGCCTATTTTAGGTGGGCTTTAGCCCCCCTCAAATGTTTTTTCGCTTCCCCCCCAAATAAATGTACACTAACTAGTTTAAATAATGTGGGCCATTTCCATCAGACCCACCCTAATAAAGGGTTAGCCCCCCCTTTCATAAATTTCTAGTGACGCTCTTGGTGGTCATGGATAATTTTGGATTAGCACAGCATCCTGGACTTCTGCTGCAGCTCGGGGTGTGATGGCTGGAGATGGGAGGGTGGTCTCCACACGACCTTACAAGGTGTTTGTTATGGTGAGAAACCCCTTTCCTCTCCCAAGAGATTACTCATGTTCTCCAGCCCGAATGACACCATGCAGGAGTGAACAAGCCAAGCTATATACAGCAGCCGCTGCCACAAAGGGATGCGATGCCTCATTAAATTCTTTATTATTTTGATTTCTTTGCATTTTGAGCGGAGAAAGACATTAAGAGGTTAGAGTAAAACTTCAGCCCATTCAATGCTGCCGGTGATGCCATTTTGAAACAGTAGACATGGGCGTACAGGGTTCATTTCACCCGTGGGGGGACGGGGGGTCGCACTTCGACCTACATTCCACCTCTGTCTTATGTATTGTTCGTCTAATCAGACTAAACACAAAACCGGTGTATTCTGTTCCACATGGAGCCTGCAGCAGCCGTAACTCAAGGCAGAGAGCAGCCAAGAGCAGCCAAGTACAGGATGTTCGTTTTCTTCTTATTGTTTGTTTTTTATCGGCTGATTTGTAAACCTGCAAATGTGCAACATGTATCCATGAATTTTTGGATGTGGAGTAAAAAAATAAATGTTCACATGCAGCTATTCGCCTGAGGTCAAAAAAGGAAACATTTTGTGTGGTTTATTCAGAAGTTACGTTCAACATGTGTAGAAACTCATTTCCGTTTTGCATTATTTTATCTGGTCATAATGGACATGAAATGAAATTTATTTAATAGCTTCACAAAACTATCATTCCACCTTTATAAAATTAGGCATGCTAATTTCTTTAATGTCTTCTGTGGATATGTATCAGAAATATCAGTTTCATCCATCTTGCATAACTGTTTATCCAGTACACTGAGTACAGCGTAGTGGTGAGCCAAAAACCTCCATCACAAGGCACAGTAAATTAGGCAAGGGACACCCTGGACAGGACACCACAGTGAAGGGGACACCCTGGACAGGACACCACAGTGAAGGGGACACCCTGGACAGGACACCACAGCAAAGGGGACTCCCTGTATGCAACACCACAGCGAAGGGGACACCCTGGATGGGACACCACAGCGAAGGGGACATCTTAGAAAGCACACCACTGCAATGGGGACACCCTGGATGGGACACCACAGCGAAGGGGACACCCTGTATGCGACACCACAGCGAAGGGGACACCCTGGATGGGACACCACAGTGAAGGGGACATCTTAGAAAGCACGCCACTGCAAAGGGGACACCATGGATGAGACACCACAACGAAGGGGACACCCTAGATGTGACACCACAGTGAAGGGGACACCCTGGACGGGACACCACAGTGAAGGGGACACCCTAGAAAGCATGCCACTGTGAAGGGGACACCCTGATCGGGATTCCAAAGTGAAGGGAACACTGGAAGAAATTCCAGTCCATTGCAGAACACATACAAGCACACACCCAGTCACACATTATGAGCTAATTAGTTTTGAACTGCTTGAGGAAACTGGAGTGTCCAGAGAAAGCTTGCCTGAACAGGTTTGTTTAGATCTCAGTTTCCCGTGAAACCTCAGTGCTATGAAAGGATCTGGATGATGGCAAAATTCTCTCTGGGAATTATGTGAAGTGGCCAGTCGTGTTTCACACGCTACAAACCGATACTGAAATATGTAAATTAATTGAGCTGAATCGAAACTTTATTCCATATCTGCACAGGCACAGAACTACAGGTACACTGAACTCCACTGAATTTCAAACACCAAACAAGATCATTCAGGTTTTACTATAAAATTAAATTGTTAAATATATGAAAGTGATAAACAAAGTGCTTGAGTAACAGATAGATACGGTGCCTTGAGAGTCAGAGGTAGTTGGGCTGTGGTAGGGGTGATTTAAGAGTCTGGGTCCAGTTTGAGTATGACGTTGGAGTGGGAGGGACTGAATGTTATTAGCAACCAATCTGATTACAGCCAGAAAGAAGCCATTCTGAAAATGTGTCTTGTGCGTTATAATGGGACTGAGGTCAAACCCAGAATCCCTCCGTTTGACCAGTGAGTGTCCTGCATGTTGGGCGTCTCTGAGGATGACCCTTCCTGCAGTGGTAGGTTTGCAGAGTCTCCAAAGTGGACGGGTGTGAACCTGTAATCCTCTCTGCAGTCTTTATGACTCTAGAGCTTTCCCTTCATACTGTTGTGTGCCTCTGGTCAGGATGCTCACTATGAGGTCTCTGTGAACCTGGAAATATTGTACTCCTGATGTTATGATGAAAATGTAAAAGATGGCGCTCTTTTGTGGGCAATGTTGCAGAACTCTCTCAGTCAAATATACGAAGATTTTGCAAATGTTTAAAGTTACGTTTCCACACCGCAATGAAACATTACCACAAAACATACATTTGTCCTGCAATTAATGCTGGTAAATAAAAAGACATAACAAAAGTATTGCGAGGGTTAAGGTTAGGTATAATATGGTTAGGGTTAGGGTTAGGTATAATACGGTTATGGTTAGGTATAATACGGTTATGGTTAGGTATAATATGGTTACGGTTAGGTATAATACGGTTATGGTTAGGTATAATATGGTTACGGTTATGGTTAGGTATAATATGGTTATGGTTAGGTATAATAGGCATTGGATACATACTCAGATTATGATATTATTTGCAGCACGTTTTGAACTTTGTGTTTATTTGTTGTATTTGCTTTTTTATTAATCTTGAACCATCCAAGCCTGTTGTGCTGAGCCTGGAGCAGAACCGTTACTTTGTCAGAAAATGACATTTAGACAGAGGTGGATAATTCAGGTGCGAAAAGAAAAATCCAGACTAAGATTCTGTTTCAGCCAGCGAAATGAGCACTCTGTGACTGTGACTCTTTGTACTTGTCACGCCCAGCTCCGTACGATCCTCGTGTGTGCCACACCCCCTCATTACCTCGTGTCAATTCCTGATTGTGATCACCTGTTGCCTATTCCTTTTGCCTTGTCTTGTGTATTTAGTCCGAGTCTCAGTCAGTCTTCCCGAGATCCGTCATTGTAGTGTCTGTAGTGTCCGTAGATGTCCCTACCTGTCTGTCTTTTGACCAATAAAACCCCTGATTACCCGTCAGTTCGGCTCGCTCTCCTGCTTCCCTGCTCGCCTTCTTGCCGCAACGTGACAATACTCATCTGGATGGGAAACTCTGTTCTAATTTAGATGTTTAGCTCTCCTCCAAGAGAGAAGAACCTAAACAGGTGTCAAACCAGACTACAGCTCTGGAAAAGGTTAAAAGACCACAGCATAATTTTTGTTTCACTCATTTCTCAGTTTATGGGTTTGCGCCTGTGAATAATATATATTTATATTTATTTTTTTTTGAAAACTCCAGCCTGGTTCTTCTCTGTTTCTCATTGATGAAGGGTTTCTTCCTTGTTTCATGGGACTTCAATCCTGCTTCTATGTTATGAACTTGTCCTAGCAGTGCACTTCACACCTGTACTTCATGTTTCCGATTCCTTCTAACTGGTCACTTGATATCATCCTACAATTCATGAGAAACTCTCAGATAAGCTAATGGTCATCTCTGACATTAGAAAGTCACTTCTACCCTTTACCCGACTGGGTTTTGGTTGTTCCCAGTGTCTCCTGCTTCACCTTATTCTTGTCTACTGCTGTCTTAGAAATTTTGAACCAGGAAGCAACCTGCTGCTCAGCGTAGCCTCTGCCAACAGAACCAAGGTTAAAGCAGGATTTTAAAAAATGCAGATTTGTTTAAACATATAGAGTGGTCCCTTAATTTTTTCCAAAGCTGTATATTTCAAACTCCTCTTTTTTTATTACAAAGGGATGGAGGATATCCTTTGTCGCGTCTTCCAAACTTCTTCTACAGTGTTTAGCTAGATGCTTATGTCTTCCAAGAAGTAAGACATTTATTCCCGGGGAAACGGCACAGGATTGTAACCGTAAATGAGGAGTGACGTACAAACAGAACTTGGCTATCAGGTATGGCAGTGAAATGCTACCATAGGTATCTCCGGTGCTTTCTGGCTACACTCTACCGGCTGGTCAGCAGGCTGAACGTCTCCAGGACTGTGGTGAAAACAGACTGCAAATCCATCTCCTTTTGGAGAAGAAATTGTGAGAGTTTCTCAAAAAAACAGTAAAGCTGAATCCAGATAAAATTTCACAAACGGGAGATTAGCTGAGGAAGTTACCTCTGCCTAACCTCTGCCTCAATCAGTTCCTGCTCCATGGAGACCAAATTGTACAACTTTCTCCATAGATCTCTCTGGTCTGTGGCAGCACTTTCAGTGCTGAATCACGTCAAAATAATATCCTTCTGTCATTACTGCACTTAATGCAGTTAATTAATGAATTTTTAGATTACACTTTAATAGGGTAATCTTTTTTTAGCATCATTGGGTGATTATTTTTGGGGGGCACTGGCAATCATTGGAGGGCGTGGGGGGCAGCTAGGCCTCTCCAGTGTCCCCCCTCCAGTAGCGTCAACACTGAGCATAACATAATGGAACAAAGCAGTGACTATTTACCACACAGCCATTGAACGGGGGTGCTCTTGCTAGCGTCCAGATCGCAGTAGGACCCGTATTACGTAACCTTCCTGGCTACCAGCTGCAGACACAAAAGACAAACACTGGTTTTTCACTTATCTCACAAGCTCAATAAGTGCTAGAAAGTCCTGTTGTATACAGGGGAAGCCCTGGAGAACCAAAAAAGGAGTGAGGTCCAAAGCGAATAGGCGGGGTGGGTTTTTGTGTAAGATTCAAAGAGCATGGAGGAGAAAACATTCACATCTCTGGGATTCATCACCCAGAGCAGAACTTCATGCCCAGAGGTGATGGTGATATGCTGCATTGAGGCTTCAAAAACCTACAAACAGATAACAGACACATCTCTGATTTTGGTCAGTGTAGTGTCATTAGGTCAGTGTAGTGTCATTAGCTCAGTGTAGTGTCATTAGGTCAGTGTAGTGTCATTAGCTCAGTGTAGTGTCATTAGCTCAGTGTAGTGTCATTAGCTCAGTGTAGTTTGTATGTCACAACCTCTCCCCTCATGGCAATGAAGGTCATTATCCTTGAAATTAAGCAACACATTTGGTGAAAATTCTAGCTACTGTTAAGATGGGGAACAAGAGAAAGTAATTATTGAATCTTTGAGTTTTAAAACTAGTCACAGAACAGAATCCTTGTTGACAGGACATGAACCTGATGCCAAGGCAGCCATAGAGACTCAGATTTCACTTCCATTTGAAGTGAAAGAACTTTACAACACTGCCCTCTGTTGGTCATAGTTATGATCAAATGTTAACATAGCTGGCTGTAATACTGAGAAGTGACTGAATGATTATCTGTATCGGGTGTGTTAAATTAGGGCTGCACTGAAACTCTGCAGGTTGGTAGTTCGCCAGTAGCAGGAATGAGCAGCCCAGTCCTACAGTAACGCCCATGCTAGCTCTACAGTAAAGCAGATTGGTTTGATCCAGCCTTTTTCTTTCTGGATTTACTTATACAAAATGGTTGTAGGTAGGTAGGTTTATTTGTCATTTCAGCCATATACACAGTATACAGTGGAATGAAATGTTGTTTCTACAGGGCCAAGGTACAGAAACAGAGGACAGAAGGACAAGACAATGTACTGTTCAGTCAACAGTAGTAACCGTGCTGGTCTGAAATGGATATTTGAATAAAATTTATGAATTATGCTGCATTTTAGCAGCAAGATGTCAGTAAGTAGTAAATAAAAGTGCAAACTGCAAACAGCAGGATAGAGAGTGTGCAGTGTATAATAAATTCAGTTGTATATGAAATAGTTTGCAATTCAGTTTTGATTCAAGAGTCTGACACGCCTGAGGGAAGGAACTGTTTCCCATCCTGCCAGTGAAGGCCCGTATGCCAGTGAAGGCCCGTATGCCGTGAAGGCCCGTATGCCACGCTACGGAACCTTTGCCAGATGGAAGGAGGGAGAAGAGGGTGTGGGAGGAGTGTGTGGGGTCATCCACAGTGCGGGGGGCTTTGCGGGTGCAGCGTGACATGTAGACCTTGTGGTCCTGGAGCATGGAGTGTAGGACCTGTCAATCTCGCATTCATTAGAGTTACACATCCAGCACAAGGTGTTCATTAGGGTGGGGTGAAAAAATCTAAATTTCCAATAGCAATTTCCAATAGTGCGGAAAAGTTGTCACTGGACCTCGTTATTAAACGTGCAAAATATCTTTGAAATAGGTTAATATTTTCAGGTTCCGCAACGCGATCGAAGTTTTTCACTCCACCCTAGTGTTCATGCATAGCCACAGGAAATCATCAACTCTCACAAAAACAAGTAAGCAAGGAAGTAAATCAGCACAGGAGCTGGGTTTGATTTCCAGATTTCTTGGATGTGACAGGCGAATGCCTTCCCTTTGGGCCAGTGTTGATTTAGTTAGCTTGTTTTAAAAGCACTGAAGAATTTCGTTTTGTTAAAGGTGTCATTAGTTTACAAAATAATCCTAGTGGATTTGCATTACTGGTGGTCAGTTTCACTTGAGGTTATGTATTCTACCTAATTGATATCGTAATCCACTATAAGCTCTATTTGATGTTTTCATGAGTCACAGGGGGCCAGGCATTGCTGTTTCAGCAATAAAGGCTACGAAATGAAAACTAAATCACGTCTGCTATATCGGTGCTTTCCAACTAACGAATTGCTGGGAATGTGGCTGCAAGGCCAAATGGAAGCTTAAGATGAAGATGAGCAGACATTGCGTTGAGGCACAATGCAATAAATAGCACCTAATGGTCTTAAGTCTAGCTGATACTATGCACTGATATTATTTTTGAAGCCCTAACTTATTATGTAACAATTGCAATTTATACCAAGTGGGCAGAGATGGGAGATTGAGTCATAAAAATAGCTCCTATTAGGTTATAGTGGAGTTTGCCAATAGATAGTGCTGTTATCCAGTCATCATGATTGCATTATAAAGGAGCAGTTCCTACATCAGCTGCAGTCAAAATGTAACTGCAGTAAACAGCATACTGAGCACCGAATCAGCCATATATTTTATGTTATATTTGAGAAAATGTTGAGAGTGAGTATAAGGTGAATAACATAAAGCTAAAAGCTAAAATAAAGATAAATGGATTAAAAGCATGTGCACCTTGACGGTTGACTGGTACTGTATAATTAATCATTCAACAGAAAATTCAAGCAAATAAAAAAAGACCTAAAGTAATAGTGTACTCTGAGCATGTTAATGCTAGCAAGTCAAGTAGGGCTTTATTACCACACATGTACTATAGGAGGGTTACACGTGATGCTGCACAGTACCATCGACACCAAGACTATCATCCGCCATATTGGTGCATAGTTTCCTGTCTGGTGCGATACTCCAGAGTACGGAGAGGAGAGATGTTTTACCAAGTGAGCACCACAAACAGCATCTCAAGAGCGGAACATACAGAGAAGACCCATAAAAAGCATCAAAATTGGCAGAAGTCACAGTAGGAATAATGCTAAAATTACTAGTATTTCTACGTGTTCTGTACCCTAGAATAGAGTACTGACCTTCATTATGCAGTGATCATCGGCTTGGTCTTTGCTACCATGCTTAATGCTATTGTATCTCACAGTCTCTACTGCCAGTGCAAGTACTTGGAGGAGGATAGCTGTTCTGTGCCAGCACTGCAGAGGGTGTGAGTACTTCTAGGAGCACCCTACATCACATAGCTGTTCTGTGATGGTACTGCAGAGGGTGTGAGTACTTCTAGGTGCGCCCTACATCTCATAGCTGTTCTGTGCCAACACTGCAGAGGGTGTGAGTACTTCTAGGAGCGCCCTACATCACATAGCTGTTCTGTGATGGTACTACAGAGGGTGTGAGTACTTCTAGGAGTGCCCTACATCACATAGCTGTTCTGTGATGGTACTACAGAGGGTGTGAGTACTTCTAGG
>JAOYFF010000128.1:18502965-18515201 GCA_025773925.1 Cryptomyrus ogoouensis
TGAGTACTTCTAGGAGTGCCCTACATCACATAGCTGTTCTGTGATGGTACTACAGAGGGTGTGAGTACTTCTAGGAGCGCCCTACATCACATAGCTGTTCTGTGATGGTACTGCAGAGGGTGTGAGTACTTCTAGGAGTGCCCTATATCACATAGCTGTTCTGTGATGGTACTACAGAGGGTGTGAGTACTTCTAGGGGCGCTGTACCTCACATAGCTGTTCTGTGATGGTATTGCAGAGGGTGTGAGTACTTCTAGGTGCGCCCTACATCACATAGCTGTTCTGTGATGGTACTACAGAGGGTGTGAGTACTTCTAGGAGTGCCTTACATCACATAGCTGTTCTGTGATGGTACTACAGAGGGTGTGAGTACTTCTAGGGGCGCTGTACATCACATAGCTGTTCTGTGATGGTACTGCAGAGGGTGTGAGTACTCCTATGGGCACAGACGTAGACAGTCAATTTGACTTTGTCTCGGACAGTATAACAGCACGACACGCATCATTCAAGACCAAAGGGAACTCAGTTGGCTCAGGTGCCGCCCCCTCAGAAGCTGGGGCCCTAGGCGGCCGCCTATGTCACCTGTAGGATTTACCGGCCCTGACTGTAGAGCCATCAGTCAGTGTTGGATTGTTTTAGGGCAGCAGTCAATCTCGCGTTCTTTAGAGTTACAAGTCCAGCACAAGGTGTTCATGCATAGCCACAGGAAATCATCAACTCTCACCAAAACAAGTAAGCAAGGGGGTAAATCAGCACAAGAGGGCCTCACTATATAAAACCTTATTTATGATGATATATATTTTACTTTTCAGTGCTCATGGTTCTCTAGACAAATATCTTCATGCTATAATGGGGACGCTGTCTGCAGAGTTTCTAAAGCCAGAAGAAACAACCAGTAGGTTGGATTTATAGTGAAACAGTGAAGTGAATAAAATCCCACAGACAGATACAATGAGCAACAGCAGAAAATGCAAAATAGCTCCTCAAAGTGTGTGAACCCCATATTCTTCATAATTTTTATTATAAAATCCAAACAATACCTTACTTTTCTTAGGGGACGGGTTATAATCACCATTTAAATATTTTCAATACAGGAAATGATGCATGTAATGTGCTGGTAATAAATTTTATGTAACAGAATGAAAATATGTAAATAAGGTATTATAATTTTGCGCCTAGATAATTTGGATTCAGTTTAACTTTCCAAAGTCCACATTACAAGGGCAAATTCTGGGTATTTCTCTCAGATACGAAGGTAAGAATAGGATAGGTCGGTCTTAATATGCAGCATGAAAATACGTAGCATGACAACGTTCAGAAAGGACTGCAGAAGACATCAGATGGCATGTGGTCAGTAAAAGGTCCTAAAGAAGTTCAGAGGGTTAAAAAACATCGGTCTATAGCAAAACAAATGGTCTATAAGTGGAGATAATTTAAGAGCACAGTGACTGCAGCTCGATGTGGTTGTCCTTCAAAATCATACCGGAGAGTAAAATGAAAAGTAATTCAGGATGTTTACAAGGGGCCAGGGACCACAACCATGGGCTGGTCCATGTTTCTACCTCAAAAATACAATGCAACACGAACAGCAATGGCTCATGGGAGAGGAAGCAGGAAGAGATTTATGTTATAGCTTTGCTGCATGTCTTTATTTAGCGAAATACCTCTTTCATGATCTGGCAGATTATTGAAAGAAGGTTCACTGTCTCAAAAGTTTTAGCTGAAGCTAAAAATATTACATTCAAGAAAAACAAAACAGCATTTGCACGCTGTCACACTTGGCACTAAACGTGTCCTGGTTTGTGGCCGATTTATTTACAGTTGCCATGACAGAGGCCCCTAAATCAGGCCCTGCATCTAAATGACTGTTACACTAAAAATGGGCGCGATGACAATGATCCTACACCTTCAGAAAACTCTACCAACAAATTAAGGAAGAGCTCTGTTACCTTGAGGAATGTGGGAGTCCAGGTCCATACCTCAATCTAATGGAAATATTTTGGCGCGACCTTAAGTGACCTGAAGAAAGTCCCCCCATATTGAAATGTAAAAACCTCACATGCCGTGTAACTATAGGATATCTTTGTTTCACGGTATGCTGCAGTTTGTGTTCACCCTCCAATCTGCACACAATGGAATTTTGTTATACAAATATATTTTCATTAATAAATAATGGAGAAAAAAAACAAGCTTCAGCAGTTCTGTGCATTACCAAGTTTAATTTAGCTCTTTGTGTCAAGAGTGAGATTCATTTGCCTGAGGTGTTTTATTGCACTTATGTAACTGATGAGGAGAAACCGAAGGGGCTGCAGTGTGACCCTGGGCTGACCTTGGCAGTGTGAGGATCGGGCTGGGAAGGAGCCCCTGCAGGAGGGCAACTCGCCGGGAAGCTGACAGCCACCCGAGCCGCTGACAAGGCCGCCTCTCACAAGCGAACAGGAAGTGCGGGCCAGCATTTCTGAAAGAACCTCTAAAGAGGCAAAGATCATAACTGGCTAATCTGCGTCAATGAATCTATCAAATCCTAGATGAATGGAGCTTAATGGATATATTGGCATTTCTATAAAAGGCTACTTAACAGTGATTCTGCAAGTCATTCCGGTTCCATGTTTTTGACAAAATGTGGATTTAAAAACTATGAATTCATGTTCCTCCACTCCCCCAGCCAACAACCCACCATGTGGCCACTAAATTCACTCAAACTGTGACGTCCACATTAGTAGAGAAGTATGAGAAGCCGTGTCCTACTGCAATCCTGTCTGAGGATCAGCTAGAGATTTACGGCCCCTAATCAATATAGAGCTCTCAAGGGGCTTCTATGGCAGTAGATCTGGGTATTAAAGAAGCTGCATCCACTTTGCCGTGATGGAGAATCCATTCATTTCCAGTGATTGCTGAAGATTTAAGAAATTGTCTCACTATGTGGAGTTTGGAGTTGAAGTAAGAGCAGGAATTTAGCCACTGGGCAGTGTGTGTCGCACCCTGCGTGTCCCGGATCTCAGCAGTTCCTCGTAGACGCAGTAGGTATCTTGTCACCCTTCCACCAAGTCATTTGCCGGACAGTGGCATCAGCCTGAAAAGAATCCCCCAGAGATCGAAGAATGCTGGAGACAGCGATACTGATACGGAGACCTGAGACGGGGGGTAACTTTATTCGTCCGAGGATGCTGTACAGGTATCACCAGCCACCATTCTGATAAGTCTCTGGCATCGGCCTAACAGGAACCCGAGTCACCAGAGATTGTGGTCGAGCAGCAGCAGCACTGCAGAGGTTCTGTCAGAAAAAACTGGACGCTTTAAGTGGTGCATGAGTATATGGGGTGTGTCCTCAGTCTCCACACTACCCTGCTGCCCCACCCACAGCCTCGCAATGCCCATCAAGGGAGAAGCATCCCTATTTACAGACTGCAGGGGCCTCGCTCGCTAGCGGTTGATCGCGGACGTCCGCTCCACCTACTCACCACGGGGACCCGGAGTCAGGAAGAGAGAAAACTCGCTCTCCATGTCCGTTTCCACTGGCTCGCTCACATGCAGAACAGCTCTACCAGTTTATTATTTTTTCTCATACTGGACTATCTGGGCAGCATCTGGACACTCTTGGACTGATGGTGGAATCCAATTAGTAAGTTTCTGTCACCGCCGGCTGTTGTAACGTTCTGCTGCCGATGCCCTCGTAATGAACAGAGAGATACATCCAGAGATACAGATGCAGAACAGGGGTACAGAACCCTCCTTTTTCTCGGTCCTTGATGTTTGCATGCCGGCCTATGAGATCTGCGTTTGTGCATAATTACAGTTTGCATTAGTAATGGAGGTCAGTGTGGTCAGTCTTTGCCTGGGTTAATCCAATGAAACTCACTGGAGTGATTCGGAAAATATCTACGCCATTGCGTGTGTGCATTCAATGATTATACTTTCTCTTTTTGAAGTGCCATAAAATAATTTAATGTAGTTTTCACAGTGTCAGTTTTAAGCATTTGAGTTACTTAAACTAATCGCATTTTCAACCACATTACTCTATAATTATGCTTAGTGATGTGTTTTGCAATGAATTTCTCCTTCTCTGAGTTGCTGTGTGCAGAGGTTGTGCAGCAGTGATATTTTTCTGTTTGTCCAGAGGAATTTTCCTCCTTGCCTTTGCTGCAACAATAAAGTTTTTGTTTCTGGAATTAAGGGACATTGAGGAGTACAGAAGGTCACCGTAAGGCAGGGGTGGCCAATCTTATCCGCAAAGGGCCGGTGTGTATGTGGGTTTTCGCTGCAACTCCCTAATTAGATTACTAATTAGAGGAAAGATTGGCTGAAGAGTCCTCACACCTGGGTTTGAACAGCTGACCTAAAGGTTATCCCAAAAACCTGCAGACATACTGGCCCTTTGCGGGTAAGATTGGCCACTGCTGCCGTAAGGAGTCTTTCTTCATGTTTTCAGGAATCAGTCAGTGTCTGTATGCCTAAGGATATATCTGATTACTTATAAAAACCTTGTCGCTAGAAAAAATACCATCTTGGGTCATTTGTTCATGTGACTCACAGCTAGTCATGTTTTGATATATGCGCTTTTTTCTTTTGGTGCTTTAAACTTATCTGTGTTTTGTTCTGCTAATGCACTAGACGAGCAATGATCAGCCCCAGGATATTCCCCTCTTTACCCTAAACTGCCCCTATATCCATCCATCTACTAATCGCTTATTCTGGTTGGAGTTTTGGAGGCAAGATCAGCCCCAGGTGAGACCAGCCCCAGGCAGCACAGGAGATTTGACAGTGATGTCCAAATTTTAGTGAGCAAACAAATAAACAAACAAACTTTTTTGTCTATACGTTTTGTGCATTTCTTGATCCACCCAGTATCACCCCCCATTAAAAATTCATTGGAAATTGCCCTTACACTGCACAACTCGTTATGTCGTTATTACGTAGCAATGACCATACCCAAACACTTCTTGCTTGTCTAAGTGTGTTGGGTTTCCAAGCACAAACTGGTTGTTTCAGCTCATTGCGTAATCTAGTGTTGTCTTACTGACGTTTTGAACTTTTGAAATGGCTAAGCTAACATACTTTGACAGACATAATATCATAGGTTTACTCTAACATGAAGATATTTTAAACTGTCGGCCTTTGACTTCTGCACAGCGCTGTTTAACCGGATGTGACACTCTTTTTTTTCGTCTTGAAACATTTAGTAAAAGTCCAGTTTCAGTTATAGTGACTAAATAACATGACATGGCTCTTGACGTTTGATGCCGGCATAATGTCCTCCAAGCCTTCAGACTTTAATTTAGAATTGAAGAGCAAATTTCTAAAACCCAAGTCCATGGAAATTTCCTCGAAAATGTATCCCACGGACTGAGTGGCTTTTGGAAGTGAAATTTACTTTCTCATTTGTCTCAGAACTGAGGAACTATTTTGAAAACATTTTTCCAACATCGTCCAGCTATAAGATGACGTTCCATGTGTCTTTGGCATCAGCCCAAAAATACTCTTTAGTAAGTGCTAGATAACCCTCAGTTTCACCTCCCATCCAATGGAATATTTAGCTACTTACACTTAGCAAAAACTTTTCTAGCAATAGCTGGGTTTCTCTGAAAGTCCACCAAGGGTGAGGGAATAATGCAACTAGCGCTAGTTTTACCTTAAATAGCTCCAGTCCAGCTATTTGGACAGCAGAGAACATTCTCCTTTTTCCAGAACACTGACATCAGCCATGATGCAATAAAACAAAACATAATTTGTATGCTTGTCAGCCTTTAGCAAAGTACACTGTAAGGGGTGAACATAGTCACATGGTAACGACAAAAACCACATCGGTAAAATGCTAGCATGCACAGGAGCCTTTACCATACTCATTCTTGCCACAGAAGGCCTAAATCTGTTTTAACCAGCCAGCAACCAAAGCATTAGCATTAGCTTGGCCTGCTTTTCATAGCCGTCACTCAGATGTGCCTTCTAAAATCACAAGCTTCAGGCTTCCAGTACATTGCACTTTGATGACATAAAATTGATGTTGATGTCCATGGACAATATACATCCTGACCCTGTGAACTTTCTACAGAGAGAACTGAATATAAAACAATCGTATCTTTTGCAGGGAATATTTGAGTATTTGATGGACGTTGACCCACGACCCTGAAAAGGACAAGCAGTTAGAGAAAATGGATGGATGGATAATAGACAGTGGTTTATTTTTTCCTGGGATGTTATATGGAGGCTTTATTGATCCCAGGGGGAAACTGTTAACAAGCTTACAGCATCAGTCAGTCTCCAATTCAAGTACTAACCAGGGCAGACGCTGTGTAACATCCAAGATGGGAAGAAACTATAGGTGTATTTGGGGTGATGCAGCCATAAGCACAGAGAAAAAGCTCTGGCATTGGCTGTCAGCGGCTACTTTGCTAGAGCTAGTTGTCATATATTACTTGTTCATACTAATTGTAAGACTGTGCCACATTGCACTTCGGCTGTGCCTTTGCTTTTTCAATGCAACTGCAAAGGAAGCGCTGACTGAGCAGAATGTAAACAGCCAGCAGGGGGAGCTCTGTAGCCAGCTTCAGAAGCCTGACAAACCGCAGTGGCACAGCCCTCTTTGTCTGAGTGACACACACACGCTCACACACACATACACACACACACACACACATACACACACACCATCCTTCTGATCTCCCCTTATCTGGCATTAACACACGCAGAGCCATTAGACGAATGGAATAGGGGCCTGGTCTATGTGTGGAAGTACAGCCCTCCCTATTGTGATGCTTTCGGAGCTAAAGCAGCATGCTAACCTCTACATGACACACTGCTGTGCACCCTGCGGCCACATTCCATACAAACACCTGATGCACAGTGACCTGATGCGCAGTGACGTGATGCACAGTGACCTGATGCACAGTGACCTGATGTGCAGTGACGTGATGCACAGTGACCTGATGCACAGTGACCTGATGTGCAGTGACCTGATGCACAGTGACCTGATGCACAGTGATGTGATGTGCAGTGACGTGATGTGCAGCTACATGCGGCACATCCAGTGTCCCAAATGCTGGGCTCAGGCGTGACTAGAATGATTTATGTAGCAATGAGTGCACGGCAGATCAGTGAAAGATTCCCATTCGCCCCCTGTTCATTCCTTGCTGTGCAGCTCTGTGTCCGACATCAGCCTGACTTCTCAAAGTCAACTGAATGATAAACAAATGCAAATGGCTGTATCACCAACGGCAAGTTATTTTTAATTCGGGTTGCGCTGAATTAATCTGTTTACCCTCAGCCCCTCTTATACTGGGCAAAGGGAACAGGCAAAATCATGAGCAAAAGTTTGTAGTTCTTTTCAAATGATCTGGATTGTGGGATCATCCTGTTCAATTATAGTCATTATGTGATCAAGTCACGATCCTTGGGGTTGACATGCTGTGTCTAGCGTAGACCATCAATGTTTAAACAGTGGTTTTGAAATAAACATGGAAAAAGTACAATTGTTTATGTGTTATTTATGTATGATTTATGTTTGATTGGGGCTTAGATGAAGATCCAACCACTTTTCAGGAGCAATTAATGCCAAGCTTTGAAATGCACCTGTTGTATAGAGTAACGATCACTTCACAAGAGATTCAAGCACAGCGTTGCCAGTAACTTTGGACTTGGACCTGATCCGCACAAAATCATTGGCCTCCACAGGCTCGTGTGTCTATTATGGTCCAAATGCTTCTCTGAATCGTAACAGCTGTGATCATAGAAAAGCTGCATTTCATTCCATCAGCCACATCCATCTGCGATAGGAATAATTTCCTGAGCAAAAATGTCCTATAAATGAACCTGTAATGCTGGTGTCTCGCCTTCCCAGACTGCAGACCCTCCTACACGGAATGTCCAGCAAACCCCCAGACCTGAATACTAACAGATTGTTCCGGTCCCTGATTAGTGAAAATCGAAGTCTTTATTTGTCATATGCACCTTTTCTGGATTAGCTGTGAGTATTTAAAACCCTCTGCATACAAACTTCATTGTGAAGTTTCAACTCTCATTTTCAAGTTACGGTCTGAGTAATAGTTTTGTTCTTTTGTTTCTCTTATTATTGATCTCCTGAACCCAATCTGAACAAGTTTGGCATTTGCCCTAAAACCTGCAGTTTGCTATAGCTGGAATACATGGTTTACAAATAGCCTTTCGTAGCCGTACGATTTTGAAATCCTACTAGGGGTAGGAAAAAATATTGATTCTCTGATTTACAAAATTAACAAAATTAGTGAATGTGTCTTAAACAAAAAGTTGACAGGGTTGCCAACTCTCACACATCTGGCGTGACACAATATCAGACTCTCACATTCATGCAAGAAATCTTATATTTTTCCATTATAAACCTAAAATTAGCTGCATCAAAAGTGTGGGGGTAGTTTTCAAATCCTACAGACTATTTCCAAGGGAATAAAAGTTACATATGTGTAAATGTGTGTGCTGACTTGGAAACCCTGGATTGAATGAAGTCGCAATGGAATGCAACTGGGCAGAAATCGAATTGTGAGGTCAGGGCCGATTCCCAGCCCTAAACATACCAGTATGTTCCTCAAATAATCAGATTCCAGTTTATATCTTGGCGCATGTCTTTAAGTTATAGTCCTTCTGAAACATGGCATGTGAGTTTTAAACTTGTCCATTTTTATTTTCAGCTACTCTTTTCAGTCAGAAGTAATTTTTTGTGCTTTGAAAGAGGCAGTTTTTTTAAAAAGGAAGTATACCCATATGTTTCTCAGATAAAAAGATTTTGGTATACAAGCCTTTGGCCTTTTCTTTAGTGGTTTTCATAATTTGTTTCCAGTGGTCTACATTTGTAAACTTGTGTTCCATTTAGAGCTTTTTAAACATCTCTTGTCTGAGCTTGAGAGCCTCTCATGGTGTTTGCTCTTCTCTCTCATTACAGCCCATTGTCAGCATCCACATGGTAAAGTGTCTCTACTCTATCAGTGTCATCTGAAGGCTTGAATGAAAAGGTGCCCCGCGGTTGTGCCATGGTGGAGTTCCACAGACTGTGTGTCTCAGTCAGCATCCCCCACCCCTCATTAGCAGAGCTCAGCTTTTAGCCACTAGGTGGTGCTGTGATCTGATCATTGCAATGCAACTGCAAAATTGAAAAAAAAAAAAAAAAAAAACGCCCCCTACTGGTCACCATTAACAAACAATGTATTACCTTATTCCTGCTAATATGATGCTCTTAGTCATTCTCTGGCATATCCCTTTTCCTCAAGAACCACCGCATTTCATGCTGAATTTCTTATTTTGGAAGTGAAAAATAATATTCTAACCACTTTTAGTCTGGAGTCTACGCCATGAAGAATAGGCCGGGGTGCAAGCAAGATGGATGGCATCCAAAACAGCATCAATAATTTAGGGTCACCGGCTACCAAAGTACCCAACCAAAACTGTCACGACACGGGGTGAACATGCAAACTCCACACACGTTTTGCTACAGGAAAAATGGGTATCACTTTACATGAACTGCACCTTCATAATGCCATTGTAATGCATTTATAGAACATTCAGTGCACCTTCATTATGCATTCATAGAACATTCAGTGCACCTTCATAATGCATTCATAGAACTTTCATAAGCAGCATGTAAGTACTGTATACCAACATCCTAACATACAACAACAGCTTTAACATACATTAATAATGAGCATTATGTGATAATAACAGGTGTAATCCTATAATCATATATGGTTTGTTATTAATGTATATTAAAGGGGTTAAGGTATGTGAGAATGTCAAGGTATACTTACATACCACTTATGAATGTTCTATGAATGCATTATAAAGGCATTATGAAGGTGCAGTTCATGTAAAGTGTTACCGAAAAATGCATAAAAAATTCATACATAGCTGTGGGTCAGGGATGAAGTCCCTTATCCCTCATTAAATCTCAGCAGAGGTTTTATTTGATTATCCCTTTGCTTGAAGTCTAACTGTCATGCCTGTCTAAGGAACGTGTTTCCAACTCTTCATATTTTGAAGAATGGAATGTCGTTCCAAGTTCTTGGATCGTTTTCAACAGTAGTGACCGTTCACAGTCTGTGTAGCAGTTTCGCTCATTGTGGCGTCCCCTCAAAGCAACCCCCCCAGCACAGACTGCATGAGAGCCACAGCAAGACGCATGCTCTGCTAATGGCCTAGGAAGACGCTGCATCATGGTGGGAACAGAGCCAGCCGGTCCATTTATCCGAGAGGCAATCTAAGCTGCATGCTGAATGCCGATAGAAGCGACATTCCTGTTGATCTGCACAACAGGCAGCTACGCCCCTGCACCAGTGACGCTAATTAGCTACAGTGGGGGTCTGGGGGTGGGGGGCGTATCTATTGCCATCACCTTGTTCATAAGTTTCTCCACTGGGGCAAGACATTCAAATCTCATCAGCTTTTAATAACCTTGAGCTGGCGGAGTGGGTCCCGTTTCCCAGCGGTGTCTCGTCGCTCCACAGGATGGCTGGTTCGCCGGAGGACTTGGAAACGCTGCGTGCGAGACTTCCAGCTTAAACAGCCGGAGCACTGGGTGGCCCACGCAACTCGTACACGATCCAGTGAGTACCGTAATTCTCTGGCGATGATATCGGTCGGCGCTGGCAGGGGTGAGAATATTTTCACATACAGCTGGAATGAAACATACACTTGAAAAAGATGGCCTGTATTTCTGGATTTCACAATTAATAGATAACTGAATAATTAAAGTCATAAAAGTAAACTTATTCTTTGTCAGTGCGGAAGTAGCAAGTGTGTCCTTCATTATATTTTTATTGTGTTTTTAAATTTTATTTTGATATCAGCTGCACCACAAAATCAAAATCACAAAAGAGACATTGAATTGTTGAATAATTACAGACCGTAAGAGAGAGAAACGAGGTAGAATTGGCCAGTGTGGGCTTCATTAGATTAACTGTGAAACCTTTACAATTAATGCACTCGTGAAAAACTGCATAATGCCATTGTTCTTTGATGGCGCCGGTTTCCATTAGCTATGCGTCATCTGTCTCGTTGCATTATTACGTATCCAGCGGAATGGAATGACGGTCATGTGAAAATATGCAGTTCATTAATCACTTAAATAACCATTAGTCTTTTCAGCAGATGTGTCAGGCTATTCAGTGACTCATACTTGAGCTTAGTGGGGACAGTTGGTAATTAAGGTGTCTTTCTATAAAGTGTGTGTTTTAAAATCTTAATTACAAATGCATACACCCCTCTATGACATAATAATTTATTTAGCAAAATGAGAAAGAACATACAATAATGGGGTTGAGCAACACACTGACCTACAGACATTGTCAAGGGAAGAGATGAGGTCGCTTTCTCAGCTGCATCAGCAACCTTGAGATGGAAGGGGGGGGGGGGGGGGGCAAATATTTCGGAACGGCTGCACACCAGCGACCTCGTCTGAGGACAGTGATCCTGGCATCGGCATGCATCATCTACCCATATGTCGCTAATGATGATAGACCCAATTACACACGCTTTCACAAAAACATCAATTACAAGCCCGCCTTACATAACGATAGATAAAGGCTGCCGTTAACCGTGATATTCACTTTGGTTGCTAATGGCAGTGGGTAGTGCATAAAGAAAATGGTGCACATGTTCACGAGGACGCATCTGACCTGAGACTCTGCAGTCGCAGTAGGTTTTTAGTCCACTGTGAAGGGCAAGGCTGCCTTGAATTTGAGCGCAACAACTGCTGCAAGACTTTTAACAAACATAATTCTGTTTTAGAACATTGTGTCGCACACATACACGGAGCAGAGACAACAGGATAAATTTAATGCCGATGTGTTTTGGTTTTTAGCTGCCTTTCTCACATGCAAACACTATCAGTGTCAATGTTATGCTGCTGGGTCTGCATGATCGAACAGACATTTCAAAGAGGAAAGGCAAGGTCACATGGGCCTCAGATTAGCATCAGCATCACGATGCACCGGGTCTGGTTTCTGACTGGCGGGGGGGTGTGGCTGCAGCAGAGTGAGGCCAACTCCACCCCTGCAAGTATGAGTCTGAGGCAGCATTAAGCGTGTTGGGGGCCAGATGTTGGGATGGGGGCCACAGCCTGGGAGGTGAAGACTCAGCAGAAAAGCATCCTGGCAAAAATGGGAGTCACCTAGCGGATGAACACATTTCACTCGTTAGGTAGAAATTAGCGGGAGAACATTTTAAAACAAATTTGAGGAAGCACTTCTTTACACAGCGTGTAGTCAGAGTATGGAATA
>JAOYFF010000128.1:18536911-18558885 GCA_025773925.1 Cryptomyrus ogoouensis
CCTATCCCAGAATGCACGGGGCACAAGGCAGGGGACAGCCTATCCCAGAATGCATGGGGCACAAGGCAGGGGACAGCCTATCCCAGAATGCATGGGGCACAAGGCAGGGGACAGTCTATCCCAGAATGCACGGGGCACAAGGCAGGGGACAGCCTATCCCAGAATGCACGGGGCACAAGGCAGGGGACAGCCTATCCCAGAATGCACGGGGCACAAGGCAGGGGACAGTCTATCCCAGAATGCACGGGGCACAAGGCAGGGGACAACCTATCCCAGAATGCACGGGGCACAAGGCAGGGGACACTTGAATGGGACAGTGGTCCATCTCAGGACACACACACAAACACACACAATATAATGGGTAATTTAAAGCTTTACATGTTTTTGAGCTGTTTGAGAAAGCTGAAGTACCCATAGGAAGCCAACATGTGGAGAGTAAGCGGAGGCCATACACAGTCAGCGGTGGTTAGCCTATACAGCGGTTAGCCTATACAGCGGTGGTTAGCCTATACAGCGGTGGTTAGCCTATACAGCGGTTAGCCTATACAGCGGTTAGCCTATATATTTGATGTATACTTTGCTGTCTCTTTCACATGAATGTTATCATGACATTAGCTTGGTATGTCATAGTTTTGTTCTGCTTAAATTTGTATTTTTCTAAGCATGGAAACAAACTCTGAATTAATTAGCCGTAGAAATTTGGAAGCTTAAATAATTGACTGGCACGACAGACAGAGTGATGTGATGAAATGTGACATTTTTTAAGCATTGTAATCATTAATAGGGATCCCTGGCTGATCTCTGCCTGTATTCCCGCCAACTGCCTTGTTGCAGTTTGTGTGGCTTTTCAGTTTGGGATGTTCTGGCGAAACAGTTTCAGATCTTTCCTTATGCTGGCGCTGCACAGAACAGCCAGATTGTACCTCTCGCTCGCTCGTGAGGTCTGCCTGAAGATCATTTAGAAGATCTCGTTGCATCTGTTAAGCTGTTGTGTTTTTTTCAGTTCATGCTAAGGAAGTAACAAGACATAAGCACTGCCATAAGTCACTCAAACACTAACAGTGAACAGTTTTAATTGGACATAATTAAGATTAACTGCTGATTTTTCTTCACTTGCCAGTAAGACTTGAACAGAGCAGTTAGCAAAAGGAGAAACGTTGAAAAGCCACCTTTCAGTGTCTCTCTGTCACTGATAAGTGCCTCCGCCAAAGTCTGTCTTCCTCTAAGTTTTAAAGTCAGCCATTTTAAATTAAGTGAAGCAATCTGAGTGTTCCCAGAATCTCCTACAGCTTTCAGCAGCTCGTGCCATAAGGTGCCACTTGATGAAATGAGCATGAATCGAGTCGCTTTAATTACCTGCAATGCAACGTGAGCTGCAATCGGCGCTTGTGCATTACTGCAAGTTGGTGGAAAATACTCCTGGGAAATACTCAGATGAAGCCTTTTGGGCTGTTAAGTCCTATTATACAGAAAGGCAGTAAATGGGCAATTAATTAATATGCTATTAATACTGCTGAAGTATGGGCTATAGGTTGATCAGAATTATAAGTCCATTCATGGGTGTATGCAGTGTAGTGCATTTCTGTGTTTTTCCGTTGTTTAATACCCCACCGGGGTGAGGGAATCGCATTATCACCAGCGCACAACAGCAGCCCGAATCTGCTGGCTTGCGTTCAGAATGGCATAATATCGCATTTTTCTTCATCAGTGTTGTGTTCTTCAGTTGGCTAGAGAAAACTTTCCGTATTCGCTGGAGCCTCTGCGCATCCAGGAATCAGCCTTGTTCCCTAGTGCCAGATGCAGTTGTCACAACCCCCCCTCCACACACAGACACATGTTCTGCAAAATCATGCAGTGCTGGTTTGCAAACCCGCCAGTAGGTGGCCCCAGACGGGGACTCACCCCAGGGAGACTCTCTGGCATCGTCCAGGAAGCTGTTCCACTCGCAGCTGTGCTTTCCCTGTTCTGCCTTGGCCCAGCTACAGCCCAGGAGAGACCGGAGATGTGTGGGAAAACACAACAAAAACACACCAGACACCTTCTTCCCTACTGACCCAGTGCTCTGTATCAGAGAGAGAGAGAGAGAGAGAGAGAGAGAGAGAGATGGGCCAGGTCTGTCCTTGCCCCAAAATCCAATTCCATTCTCCCTCATTGCGGCTATTGCATTGCAGCAGCCTGAGAAGAACTAATACAGAAAAAAAGCTTCTGTATGCAGTTTGCTTAGCTCAGTTTCTTGCTAAACACCACTGCTTGTCACGACAAGAGAAGAAATGGCAGGTACATAAATGAAAAATAAAATCCAGCCAATTTGGGGGGGGGTCAGCAGTCAAACTGCTTGCCTCAGGCTTCCAGGGAATCGGTTTTGAATTCCGGCCCGGCTCTCGATGCCCCCCCCCCGCAGACCCAGAGTCACGCCACTCAAGTATCTCGCATATATGTGACTCGACGTTCACTGGCATGCGGACAGTGATGCCTTCCTTTAATTAATGTCCTGCTTCCTGGGCCTGCATTTGCTGGAAATGACAGGAGACACGGAAAGAGGACCAGCGAACGAAGAAGGCCCCGGGGGAGGGGCTGCATTTAATATGAAGTTTTTCAGTACGAGTATCTAGTGGGGGGAGGGGGGGGGTTTGAACCCACCTGGTAACCATCTTACACTGTGACGGGATGTCAAACCCCAGAGAGGACAGTTGTCAGGGGGCAGTAAGTCAGAACAGGGAAAAGCGATCAAGAAAGTCAGCTGACTTCAGCTGAGCTGCGTTTTCCACACGGTAACATGTATATATCGTAAGCTGAAGAAAATGATTCTGACGCGTAATTTATTATTTTTAACACTTGGGATCTCTGATTATATTTACAGGCCTTCGCTGCTTGGAACCACAGCTCTGGACTGAGGAGAAAATATACAGTAGTGTGAGGGGAAAAAGTGAATGGGCCAATGTGCATGATTTTCACGCATGTCTCACGGTAAATTTTATGTGGCTTGCAGCTATCTATCACGCCATGTGCTGGACTCTGTAAGGGAGGGGTGTAATCCACCTGGAAATGTTTTATTGTGGGAACAAAGTACGGGGGGGGGGGGGTGTTATTGGCATAAGAATATAATCAGACAGAAAACGAGAGAAAAGAAAAAGGTCAAAATATCCATACTACACATTAAATACTTTTTCCACTGTTAATAAATCATTTACGTCATTTATATATGAGAAAAATCTCAAGATTTAATGTATAGTATCTATTTTAGCTGCTTTTACATTATAATACAATATGGACAGGGAGTCATATATTCAAATTGTAATGAACTTATTACAAACCAGCCAAAGTTGCTGTTTCAGAAGAAGACCATTGTAGTGTTAATTATAATTAATTTATGAAAAGCGGTGAAAATGAGTAAAGATACTTTTATTCAGAAATATATTTGAAAGTATTCGAATAAATTTATTGTCGAGCAGTCAGTCAGACGCCCTGAAGACCTGTGCGTTTCTCTGCAGCTAAAGTGTAGCAAAATATTATTTGTCTTCCCTTTACGTGGTTGACAAGCTTGCAGAGATACAGTAGCGTCTGAGAAACGCAGCGTGTGAGGCAGGGGTGCCGATGCAGGGGACGTCTGTGCTCCATCTTTGTCAAGCCTGACCGTAAAAGGGGAAAATGCACTCGTAGTGATCCAAGCTGTGGGGTTTTCGCTATCGTTAGCTGATGTAGGAAAACCTGCACATATCTGCCAAGTTTATCTATCCATCCATCCATCGATAGATAGATAGATAGATAGATAGATAGATAGATAGATAGATAGATATCTTTGGGAGGCCTGAAGAACAGAGCCACTGAGGATACATCCATCCATCCATCTATCCATCCGTCTATCCATCCATCCATCATCTTCTACCCCAAATGCATAGGGCCTACATGGGGTAGTTCAGCACAGGGCACACATATACAACGTGGAATTTATGGACCTCGCTTTCCATCCCAACGTGTCATTAGACAGTGGGATGTAATCTGAGCACCTACCGGAAGCCGCAGGAATGGCAGAGAACATGAAAGCTTTGAAGACACAGCTGGGGTCAGCTGGCAAATGCAGAGCCCTACAGGTGTGAAGCCCCAGCGCTGCCTACTGAGCCACGGCCCAGTTTAGACATTTTACAAATACGCACCATAATAATATAATCAGGTGTTTATTGTATCCATGGATGGAAACACAGTGTTTACGTCTGTGGGTAGAGGCCAGTATAATAGCACTACCCCACCAAGATCCGGGGCAATTTAACTCAGAAACATCCTCTTATCAATACAGCTTATACAGGCATTTGTAGAAATACTGGAAAACCAGAATAGTTCCTTCATATTATTGCAAAGATGGATATATATATATATATATATATATATGTATATATATATATAAATTATATAGCATTTAGATGCTGTATATAGATAAAGGGATTTAAAAAGTATTTTCTGTTTTTTCGCTAACAAAACTGTGGTGTCTGATGCTGGTTGCCTGGTTTCCATGGAACATATTACTGCACTGAGGCATTGTGGGATACTCCTGAGACTGCTGTGCGCGGAATACCAAGAAAGATGCTCTGTTAGGGGGCCGTCTGGAAAGAACAAAACCGCGCTTTGGTGTCCAAATAACCAGGCAAGCACGAGGCCGTCAAAACAGGGCAATTAGCATAATGTAGCGAAGCAGAAATAAAACGGCACTAAAATAGGACAGTCAATAGAAAGACGGTAACCAATCAGGTCATTTTCTATCCAAGGTAAACATCCTGCTGCTCCCCAGTGTTTTCCACCTAATACACTCGTTTGTTCTCAGATTAATCGTTAGCACCAGTGCTTAATTTGTCAATCATAAGTTGTCAGAACACGTAAAATACACAGTGCGGAAATCATGCTATGTATTTTTAAATATAAGATACATCTGAGGATGTGAAATTGCATGAAAATTGGTCTGTAAATTAAAATCCATACTTTTATTAATGCTATTGTTTTTTTGTGGATCCATACAAATAGGTGCCAGAAGACGGCAGTCAGAGGCAGCAAGGTCCCAAAGTGCCTCAGCTGCTAAGTTTCTGCTTCTCTCACCAGAAGGTTGTTGGTTTGAGTCCGGCCTCAGCAGAATAGTGACCTGTCTGCGGGCCCTTGAGCGAGGCCCCTAAAGCCCAGCTCGATGGGTGTGGCAGCCCTTCAGTGCCAAGTCTGCTCTCACCTATATGTGTGTCATGGAGAGTAAGAGAAGAGAATGTCCCTATAGACATTTTTTTTTTTCAAAAAATAAGCACCTCTTACCACCTCTGTGTTCACCCTTTTGGATCCATTTATGTGTGCGTCCTGCGATGGATTGGCATCCAGTCCAGCGTGTTCCCTACCCTGTGCACTGTTCTTCCTGGAATAGCCATTAGCCTGCCTTTGCCCTTGTACACGATAAGTTATTGGAAAATGGTTTGCTATAATATATATTATCAGAGCAGGATTAATTTAGCTGATCCTAGGCTAATGTCAGCATGGACATTCATGAGATGCCAATTGAACTAACTGTCCGATTTTCCTGAGGTGTGACGGGCCCTAGGCTATGGACTAGGATAGCCTAAGCATTTATCCACCCCAGTAAATTACACCCCGACATGAAAGGTAAACGAAAATCACCCCACTTACCATGGGCATTGAACCAGCATCCTTCTGTTCACAGGCCAGCATCACAGCCCACTGAGCCTCACACTACCCTCACATACCTGGGAATGGTCTGTATTATTTTCCCCACGGGACTTCAGATCATTTGCAAATGTGTTGTTCTATGTAATAGCTTTCAAATAAGTCATTTTCACCAAGCAAGGTGAGAATTTGGCGCGTAAATGTTTGGTTTAATGACTATAGAAATTTAGTTTCAAGAACAGCACATTTTACTCGAGGAATGTTAATTAAAGTTGCCGACTAAAAGAGGGTGGTTGCTTTATTGCACTTCTAGAACTTTTTAATTGCAATTTTTGGCTAGTTTAAGGCTAGTTTAAGTAATTATGTTTTTCCTGAGATACATAGCATTTTATCTCTATGTTCCTTCCTAACAACGACAGCTGTGAAGAGATCTTTGTGTTTCTTAATAATTGGCTGAATAGGCACAATTTTTATAAATCTGTACAAAGGCTTGGATTGTTAGGCCAGGTATTATATTTTCCTAGAAAGGTCATCTGCATAAGACAATCCTTGTGTATCTGTTTTGAGCTGCAGTTGCGCAAAAATGAAACATTAAGTCATTCTGGACAAAACTGTGGGTTAAGCAATCAATAACAGTAATGAATCAACTCATTATCCATAACCAGAGCAGGGCTGCCGTGAACCTAGTGTCTATTAGCAAAAGCCACCATGTATGTGACTGGGATCACATACTTATACAGTATCAGCCATTTACCGAGACCAGTCTGCCCAGCTGCGTGGATATGAACCACAGGAGGTGACCAGCACGGCAGGAGAAAACACACGCAGCTCTTCTGATTGCGAGTTCTGTACTCTACTCATCCATCCATCTTCCATCCTCTCATCCTGTACAGGGTCTTGGGGGGGCTGGGGCTTATCCTGGACAGCACAGGGCACAAAAGCGGGGGCGCACTCTGGATGGGGTACTACTGCAAAGCAGGGTACATGCACTCACACGCACAATCAGACACGATGGGCTGTTTAGAAACACCAGATAGCCTGACTGCATGTCTTACGACTGTGGGACGAAACCAGAGTACCCAGGGGACACCTGTAAGACACTGCGGTGGCGGACATGCAAACTGCTGCGTCTGTCACACTTCCTCAGTCACCCACTGTGCTTTCAACTTACTTTAGTATTTCTTAGCAATTTGCAGATGTGCTCGTAGGAAGTTTATTTATTAGCATTATTTGCTTGGGTGTGGTTGGGATGACAGGGTCCAGTGCAAAGGGAACATGGGGAACCGGGGCTTTAGGTCTGGGACGACATGCGGTTGGCGTCAGGCAGCAGGCCTGCGTTCGCCAAAGAGGACCGGGGCTTTGGGTCTGGGACGACATGCAGTTGGCGTCAGGCACCAGGCCTATGTTCACCAAACAGACCGCTGTTAGAATTCATCAGGTATGGCTCAGCTAACGGCCTCCTCACCCGAATTTGCGCTGCCGCAGTATTTTCACGGCTCTCCCCGCTTCATACACTTATGTTTAAGGGAAGAATATCGAGTTTGTGGCATATTGTTTTTCATTGATGTTTTGTGCTTGCCATTGCCACAACTTGACTGGACAGGTTCTAAGGTTCCTTGTCTAAGGACAAGAAAAAAACAGTTATGCGTACAAAAAACAGAATTTTTTATTGAATAAATTGTGATTTTTAAAATTATTATTTTACGTGTTAATATATGCTTATGTGCAGCTTCTGGTGATGTTGAAATCCATCTATTGAAAAGTTTCAAAATTCTATTAAACATACTAATAGGATGTTAATGAGAACTTGATGTATCCTTTAGGTCCTGTGGCACGGACAGCATAAGATAGAAGTCCTGCACCGATTCAGTGGGAACAGGCTAATGGCTAACGAGTATCTCCATTTGCCATCCTCATTTCCACCCGTCATATTTCCCTCATTCCTGAATTCTTATCCCTAACACTTAATTGTTTCTGATCTCCAAACTGACTTACATATGAGTTTTTAAACGATCATGTAATTCATTGGAGGAAAAAAAAATCACAAACACCCATAGCACCCATGTGACAAAGTATCGCCATGGGGAAACTTTGGGCCTCCCGTCTGTATAGAATTGCATTAATTCAGCCACACTGGATGGTTTGTGACTATGAACTACAAAGGTCAGCCAGGGGGGGTTTGTGACGATGCAGATACTTGGGTATCGCAGACATTAGCATCCTGCGCCTTAGCTTAGCCTCATTAGCCTTTCTTTACCAGCAGAGATGGCAGGTAGTTTCATATCTTTATGCTTTTTGGACTTGAAATTAAGAAATTTTATCTCTGATGGGTTTTGACCTAGATATTTGTATAAAATGTTATATTCCCATGGTGAATCTTAATTTACTGCCTAATGTGCTGACCTAATTTAACTCGAAAGGTCGGTTTTTAATGCATGCTGGAGTGTAGATACGGTGTGAGTGCTTGTTATTCCGACTCATTCTGGGTTTCCTTTGCCGAATGGCTGTTGTGAACTTTTAACATCCTCTGCAGTAAATACAGACTCTAAGCCTCAGAACCGGGAAGGTCGGCTCACTCAGCCTCTGCTGTCCCGGATTCAGGCAGCTCCAGTTAAAAGAGGACCCCCTCTGCCTGCTTCAATAGCTCCTCAGTGCTCCCAAACTTTAACCTCGTCCCGGGGAGGACAAAGGGGGCGGGCTGCATGGAACATACCAACCGGACGTCCCTGGTCCTGAAGAAAAGGTTCTGGGCATGGGGCCGACTCTCCCTGGACTGAAGCATCTCCACGGTCTGGAGAAGGGGGCGGGGATGCTCTGTCCATACCACTGTGTCTGGCCAATTCTCTCTGTTGAGTAAGGCTGCACTCGATGACTAAACTGGTCCGGAATAATAAAATTGCCTGAAAAACGATATTGCGGCAAGGGCTGTCACCGCATCAAGCAAAATCAATGAATGAGCACTCTGGCAGCGCCTGGGAAATACGACCGGTCTCTGTGTAGGGAAGGACATAGCGTAGGCAAGCATGATGCGGGCGACACGGCGTCTCGTCCACGCCGCGAGGGTGCCGGCGTGGAGGTCGAGGGAGAAGTCGCTGGGGATGGGGGCAGAGAGGGAAAACGATTAATGGGCCTTAGGGAAGCGATACTGGTGTGGGCTTTCCTTTGGGGAGATGTGTAACACGGTGATGGGTCAGGTGATGATGTGTAAACCCAGCTGTGCGATGAGTTATTTTACGTACCTTCTTTGTTTTTGTGATGTAATGTTTTTTTTTTGTTGGGGGGGTGGATGGACAGTGTTCCGTAAGCGTTACAGGCCAGCAGGCCAGACAATGAGTTTGTGGGTGTGTGTGTCTGTGCACATGTTTGTGTGGCTGTGCATGTATGTATGTGTCTATGTGGGCATGTGTGTGTCTGTGCACGTGTGTGTGTCTGTGTCTGTGCATGCATGTGTGAGTCAGTGTGGGCGTGTGTCTGTATGGGCGTGTGTCTGTGCATGTGTTTGTGTCTGTGTGCGCGTGTGTCTGTATGGGCGTGTGTGTGTCTGTGCGCACGGGTGTGTGTCTGTATGAGAGTGTGTGTGTCTGTGCGCGCGTGTGTGTGTCTGTGCATGTGTGTGTGTCTGTGTGCGCGTGTGTCTGTATGGGCGTGTGTGTGTGTGCGCGCGTGTGTGTGTCTGTGCGCGTGTGTGTGTGTCTGTGCATGTGTGTGTGTGTCTGCGCGCGCGTGTGTGTGTCTGCGCGCGCGTGTGTGTGTCTGTGCATGTGTGTGTGTGTCTGCGCGCGCATGTGTGTGTCTGTGTGCGCGTGTGTGTGTCTGTGCATGTGTGTGTGTGTCTGTGCGCGCGTGTGTGTGTCTGCGCGCGCGTGTGTGTGTCTGCGCGCGTGTGTGTGTCTGTGCGCGCATGTTTGCTCACGTTGTGCTGTGAGTCAATGGCTCAAAAGGTGGAGTGAGAACAAAGAGATTGACAGTGAGGGTGGGAGAATACAAGGGCACATTGCCCCCTGCGAGATTTTCAGTTTTTACACAAGGTTTGCAATTTATCACCCGCCCCTTAGGTTTCATACATTATGCTAAGACACAGTGAAGCATCTTTAAATAGGAGGAAGACAGAGAGAGTGAGAGAGAAAGAGCGAGAGAGAGAGAGCGAGAGAGGGAGCGAGGAAGCGAGGGTGGGCGGGTTGTAAGGGGGAGGTATTGTTGCAGCGTCTGGCTCTGCTGTCACTCGCCTGCTGCACGATTCAGCAGCAGGAGGGTCTGTTGAAGGGAGGAGTGAAAGAGAGTGAAGGAGAGAAAGAAAGAGAGAGAGAGAGAGAAAGCAGGAGATAGTGAGGCTGGGCAGCACTGAGGCAGCTGCAGCGGCAGCAGACAGACAGGAGCGGAGAGAGGAGGGAAGACTGGATTTACAACAAAAACCACCCCCTCAGCAAAGAAGGATTACTGCTTTTCTGTCACTGCAAATCCAGCCTCCTTTTTCATTTTCCTGTAATATCTGCATCCTGACAAGGGAGAGAGGAGCCTGGGAGAATCAGAGCACTGCCACTGACTGTGTCTACCCTCCTTCACTGATGCTTTTAAACGGTTCCCTGCAGGAGGGATGCTCGGGGCTAGCGTGAAAGGCAGAAGCATGGAGCTGAAGGCGGAGCAGGAGAGCAACGGCAACACGTACAGCCAGGCGGACACCAAGGGAGCAGGAATGGCGGCCAAGAGAGGCAAGCAGGGCGTCCCCCAGGGCCCCCCGCGCGGCGAGCTGCGTGTCTTCCGGGGCGGGAGCTCCGAGGGCCGCCTGCCGGTGCCCTCTAACCTCCGCAAGCAGAGGTCGCTCACCAACCTGGCCATCCTCACCGACACCGAGAAGAAGATGCACCTCTATGAGAACAAGTGGTGCGATGACATGGCCAAGCCGGGCGCCGCCCACCTCAAGGCGGGCAAGGCCAAGCCGGCGGGCGGGGGTGGGGCGGCACCGCTCTCGCGCAACCTGTCCAAGTCAGAGCACTCGCTCTTCCAGGGCAAGCCCAAGCCCTTCAGCCCCCTGGCGGCGCCCTCGGTCCCCGGCAAGCAGAGTCGCATCCCTCGCGGACCCTATGCCGAGGTCAAGCCGCTCAGCAAGGCGCCCGAGGACAGCAAGTCGGACGACGAGATCCTGTCCTGCAAAGCCAAGGCTAACGGCAAGAAGCCGGACGGTCCCTCAGGGGAGTCGGGGGCCAAGGGGGAGGAAGGCGAGAAGCCCTTCCTGAAGGTGGACCCGGAGTTGGTGGTGACTGTGTTGGGGGACCTGGAACAGCTACTCTTCAGCCAGATGCTGGGTGAGTAACTCGTCTGCCCGTCTCGAGGCTCCGCCCCCTGCCCAGCCCCTCCATGGGCATGCGCCGTGGGCAGCAGCACAGCTTCGCCATCTCGGTGATTGCACAACCCCCCATTTCTGCCATGCAGTCACCCCCTCCTACCTTCCGTTCCTGCGCGGCCCACTTCTGCCCCACTGTCCAACCCGGTCCGTCTCCCGCCGCCTTATCGCACACACCGGTGCAGCAATGTTTCGTGGGAAATGACGAGTGCTGCCGATCGTAGGACCACAGCGGGACTCGTTTTTGCGTACATGCCGCGGCGCCTGCTGCAGAGGATGCGCTTGGCTCAGTTGCGGCAGCGGAGGGACCCTCAGGCCTCCGTGGGGTTGGTCTTGGCGTCGGCACACATCTTTAGGCCTGCCAGTGCTGTAGCTGCTCCCACACCTGGGCTGCGACCAAAATAGAAGCGGCCCAGTTAATCGGTCATGCCAGTTGCATCTCTTTTCACTACAATGACTGACGTTTTTAGACACCCTCCTCCTCGCCAAACCACCCACCACCACCGTGGTCTTCAGCGCTTTCCCTGTCCCCCTGCCTCCGCGCTGTCGGCCAAAGTGTAGCAGAAGAGACAGCTGTCAGACCTTCGGTCAGCTAGCAAGTACTAAAGCATTTCAAGGGTCTTTTTCTAATACTCGTATTACAGCTTTATGCTGTCTGGCTAGGAATGAGCTCCAGACTCCCCCACCCCAACCCTGAAAAGGATAAGCAGTTAGAATATCAAAGGATGGATGGACGGATAGAATCAGTCTTTTGTTGCTATGGTATTTACTCATTGCTAATGCTAATGCTATTGATAATGCTAGACTGATGACACCGGTGGCAATGCAGTGCCAGTCGCTGCTTCCAAATTAGCCCCCCTGCACAAACTGCAGCTTCTGCAGCAGGGCTGTTGCAGGAGAGCGGACCTGCTTTCGAATTTTCACGCTGCATCTCTCTTGGCATCGGAGCAACACGCGGATTGCTGAGCAGAGTGATTTCTTCTGCCCTTTGTGTCCTGAAAATGGACCATCCCCACACCGCCAAAGCAGGGCGGCCCGGCGATTGCTGCTTAGTGTCTGACTTCAGTTTTAACACTGTCAGTCTCTTCATTTTTCTCCTTATTCAAATAGCTCGTTTTCGCTCCGAGCCCGATCTATCTGTGTACAAAGGCTCCTTTAAGTGCAAAGTGGCTCTCAGCAGGTGCTCAAGGAGCCTCTGGTTTTATGTACAAGATTATTGTAGCACAGACGTGTTCATCCTTTTAGCACTTGTACCGTGTTGACAGGTTTCTGAATTCAGCTAATATATGATAGAATTGTTATATTTTATTCTCAGAGAAAGTTCCTGCTTCCAGTGTCATTTTGGTGCCTTTTTGCACGTAGCAATTATATGTCGATTTAAAAATTTTGCAGAAAGTGGAATTATTTATTCGGCTGTTTGTTTTGGATAGTGTATTAAGGCTGTGGTCAAGGCTGTGGGATGAGAGAAACATGTCTGTTAATAAGGTGAAGCACCTTGCCTGAACAGAGAGCGCGGTCCTTTGCATGGACTGTCAAGGACAGTAGGTGAGTCGGTTGCTGGCACTGTGGCCTGACACCTTTGTGGCCGTTGGTTGAATTCCATCCCCTGCTCTGCGTGTGAAGTGTGCATTTTCCCATCTGGATACTCCAGATTCCTCCCTCAGTCCATTCGCATGCAGCCAGGTGAAGCTGGGCCACTGTCTAGCTCTTTGTGTGTGAGTGCGTGCCTGTGCTGGAATGCTCTCCCATGTGGGGCTCCTGCTGCCTCATGCCTCCTCCTGCCTCATGCCTCCTCCTGCCTCATACCTCCTCCTGTCTCATGCCTCCTCCTGCCTCATGCCTCCTGCTGCCTCATGCCTCCTGCCTTCTGCTGCCTCATTGCCTCCTCTTGCCTCATACCCCCTTCCTGGGATCAGTTCCAGTCTCTACATGTCCCTCTACCAGGTGGAAAATGGATAAAATTAAGGAGCAGGAACGCATCCCCAATCCTGCTGTGAGAACAGGCAGCTTATAAGGAGGTAGAGCTAAGAGATGGATGGAATTAATGAATGAATGAATCTTTATTTATATAGCACTGTTTTAACCACAGGGTTTACAAACTGCTTTACATACATTTAAAAGAAAGGAATTACAATAAGCATAACAACAAGCACAGAACAAAATTTTAAAATAGATTTCGTTTTAAAAATATATCCTGTTAATAAAATACCACCAAATGTGGGACTTTAACTACCCACATTCTCGATGGGGAAATTTAGGCCACGCTCTCTGGTCTCTGCCTAGTGGACCACGCTCTCTGGTCATTGTGCAAGGGGACTCAAACCCCTGCCACGCTGGGACCCAAACCCAGTGTCCTCTGGAGGCCTCAGGCCTCTGAGTATTCGGGGGAGCCACCCACGGTCGATGTCGAGCATGAAGGGACCGGAACCCCCCCCACTGCTAGTGGTACACAACACTCCAAATTTCAATACCACTCACATTTTGCAGCGCCATCAGACCACGCTGTCTGGTCTCTGTAGGGGACCACCATCTCTGCAATGACGAGGCCACGTTTTGTTGGATAGAGCCGCAGGCCTGGCCATCCCTGCTGTCCCCCCCCCCAGCAGTAACCCTAACCCCATGCACTTCCCCTCCTGCTCAAAAACGAAACGGTGCATGATTTTCTCACCACTGATTAATTCCCTGGTGAAACAGCAAGTGTTTCCATTCTCAGAGTTAAGTGTAAATATCATTGAGAGCCTCCTTAAAAAAATCCAGAGGGTCTTTCAACATCTGAGAGTTTGACATAAAATTCTTAAAGTGTTACTGTGGCTGAGCTTGCAAATCATAATAGTGCTTTAAGCTTTTGTCATGCTTAGTGGCTATTGTCTCTCGCATGGTGTACAGTGGGTTATTCCTCTTCCTCAATGCTGGGGGACCTTTGTGTTTTAAATATAAAATCCTTCTGACAGTAAGTAAAATGTAATTAAACCAAATTCCCATAATTTTCAAGACAAAATGATTTGAATGCAGTTGAGACTTGGTGGCCTTTGAAAGACTGGTCACTCACTGGTGCTTTTTCATGATGGATATTCATTCAAAAGAAGTTGCAGTAGAATTAAATCCAGCTGCCTCCTTATTTTTTTCTTGCTTTATTGTATCTATGCACAAGTGTCTTGTTAAATGTGCCCATCTTACAGTGGTAGCGTATTCCTTTAGTATGTCAGTAGGGGGCAGCACAGGTGCCTCATAACTGAGGCATTATGGGATCTCTCCCTCCCCCATGCTCTGTGATTGTCTGTGGAGTTTGCATGTTCTCCCTGTGTCTGTGTGGGTTTCCTTCAGGTACTCCGATTTCATTCTAAAGTCCAATAACCTGCAACTAGGTTAACTGGTGTCTTTGAATGGCCTATAGTGTGTGATCTTCTGAATTTGGGTTTTTTAGTGTTTCGTATGACAGGTCAATGTGACATGTAGGTCATCCATAAAGACAAAAGACAAATTACTAGATGCATGCACTGTAGCAGTTACTCAAGGGACACCTGCCTGCCCCCATGATTTTAAAATCAGTTACTCTGTAATGCAACTGCCAGTGGTACTCATGTTTCTGAGACAGAGACGGGGTTATTTTATCGTAATTTAATTTAGTCTGAATTCATTTCAGATTCTTCACCAAAGGTTACAATGGGGAAGGAGTCCTCTGAATTATTGGTTAACACTTTACCTGAAGGAGCATAAATTCTTAGTAATAACTCAGTTACTACTGAAATCAAGTCATGAACAAACCGGAAACCTTCTTGCATTGCATGTTTGTTTGTTTTTCCTGTATTTTTTGTTTACATAGTGACACTACTTGAGATAAAAGATACGCTACGAGTCATTCATGATGAACACACATGAGATCAGTATTTCACTTGTTATTCATTACCTGTTCCTTGAGTAGTTCACAAAGGCTTGCAGAATTAATACACATGGTATCTCAAGTAACTGCTTGAGATAAAATATTTCACAATCTATTAATGACAATAACACACGATCAGTATGTAATTAAGACTTAGTTTGTGGTTGATTAATACATGCAAGTAATAGCATAATACTGTTTTGTTTGCACCCTGTCAACATGTCAAGTATTTCAGTGTTGCCAACATTGATACCAAGCGAGGGCAGTTCATTGCTGCTCCTGGAGACCTACCACCCCGCAGAGCTTAGCTTCAACATGCCTGAATCTAATACTGAAATTCTACTGAAGGGGCTGATTCTCTGTGTCAGGTGTGTTAAATTAGGGCTGCAGCTAAGCTCTGCGGGAGGGTGGATTTCCAGGAGCTGGGGTGGACAGCCTTGCACTAACCTAACAAGTAATGTGCAAGCATAATTCAAAACTGATAACCAGTTTGTGAACTTTACTCTACATCTACTTCAATATGATGACCTACTTTCCCTGAATAGAAGGCTTTTTTCTCTTTAAGTTGAAAATACCACATTCATTTTTATATTGATCCTTTATACACTCCTACCCAAATCCATATTTTATGGCGAGCTTCTTCGCGAAACGGGGCAATAACTAAAACCTTATTTTAACACTAGGAACCGTTAGTTATTAGAAGTAATGTTTTGTCATGCGATGTACTGTTCAGGCTATGTGAGAAAAAAAATACAGACAGCAGATGGTGAATGTTTGCACACGTGTGTAACGTAAAAATGTAACTGTTTTGCAATTAAATTTGGAATATTCTGAGTGAAGCTGAAACATTGAATGAAACAAAGTGTTTCAAAATGAACATTTACATTGTTCTGATGAATAATGAGGCTGTCTCACAAGTCGTAGTAGGCTGGATATGACTCAATAACACAGCTAGGAATGTCGGCCCATGTTGTGTTAGACGTTCAGCTTCACTTACACTCACAAGCAAGCAAAGAACCCTTAGTAGAGGCTGTCCATGACTTACCCTAGAGCGTTTTGTTTTGGTTGACAACCAACCGACACCAAATTGCACTTGAATAACAGAGGAAATCCCATATGAATTAAAAATTTGGCTAATGAACTGCATCGCACTAACACTACAAAAACTAAAGGGAACTACAGTTGTTTAACTAGCTAATTGCTGAAAAACACTGCATTTCAAGAAAACTGACTCAGTGAAATCTTCTCATGATAAGTATTCCTGGTGGGCATCTTTAAGTGAAACAGTAAACGTTGAGACAAACCTCTAGCTCAAAACCGGAGGCTTGTTTTTGTCAAGACATCCGAGCCAAAAATGTTTAATTGCACTGCATGTGTGGTAAAGCATTTAAACTGTACACATGCTTTATCATTGCAGTTGTCTATAGATAATCTTCATCCATCAATTTAATCCATCAGTAGACGTCTGCCTGCAGTGGCCGTGTTTACGTGGTAAGAAGACTGATCGTCTTTGCAGTGTCGCTTTTCATACAGGCACCAGGGATGGTTTTGAAGGTCACTCTGTAGCCTTGTGGCTACACTGTGCTCAGCCTTTTTATGTTTCTAACACATTTCTAATACACTTCCTTTTGGCATTTGTTGTGTGACTGAGCAGCCAAATTACATGGATCATGCACAGATGCGCAACTCGCTGGCGTGAGAGAAATGTACTCACATACTGCAACTGTTCCGTATAGGCTTCAAAGCAATGATTTCAGAGAAGAAACTTAATGAGACCCTTCAGATTATGTAATATTGCAGCTGAAGTCAGTGTGTTTGTTTTTCCTGTATTTTTTGTTTACATAGTGACACTTTCTTGTATAGGTCAGACAGAAAAATCAATGTCCTAATTTACAGCATAACAAAATAGACGTACCAGAATCGCATGCCGACTCCTGGGAATTGAGAGACTTATACTGGGTCAAGGGCAAGATGTATAAATCAAATTTGTGCTGCAAAGAGCCAGACAATGCATGCGCCTGCACTGATGGGATGGGATTGTTTCATGTCTGTTTCGGCCTCTGCCTTGCAGCCGTTATCTATTTGAACATCAGCAAGCTAAAACTGTGAATGGGTTTCCTGTTGTTGAAAGTTGAATCCGTGACATTTTACACAGTGAGACCACCAGGTTCGGGTTTATATTAATGCATTAAGAGATTTTGATGTCTTGAAGCATGCATTTTCAGGAGGCTATTCTATCTGATTTGCAGGGGCGATGAATGTTACATCACATTGGTGTATTTGCTTATGAATAAATCACCTTTAGGTGCAGCATGCTGTAGCTCGTAGAACCATGGATAACAGAATCGAGTTCCTTCAAAGGGTTTATTCAATTACATTTTAGTATATACAATAGCAACCACTTTTAGCCAAAAAACATATATGTTAGGGGCAGAGAGCAAAGCTAGTGTCTCTGGAGCAAGTGGACTTTAGGGTCTTGCTAAGTGCTGAAACTACTCTGGCCGGCAGAGGATTTAAACCTTCTGATCAGAGACACGGAGTCCTGACCCAGAGAGCCACACACCGGCCCGTTTACACACTGCAGCCACACCACGTGGCAGAGACAGCTTGGCAGAGTCCCTCATTTCTGGTCCAAACCGGCAAATCGCCTTGAACATCTGTCCTGTAGCTCTGTAGCACTGCCCTCTCTCCCAGTTTACACCAACAGCTGGTCAGGACTTGCAGGAATGGTAATCGTGAGACTGCACGTTTCCTTCTTTCTTTCTGAAAACAAAGCATAATAATAATGCCACATTCATAACTCTGCCTTTTCAGACAAAAGGTCAAAAATTTTTTTCTCAGGCACAAAAGTCCCACCATGGTAAAAATTTGCTAAAAGTGTGACAAAATCCAAACTCGACATGCTTAATCGTCATTGAGTAAATCACGTCCCGAACTCAGTAATCAAAAGCCACTCCAATGTCTCTTTGGCCATTGTGTTGTTTTCAACTTATGAATCACTGGTTGCTCAAGCAGTAGAATTGTAGTTATTCTATCACATGAGAACAGAAAGGCTGCTGTCGATCTCACCAGCTAACTGAACTCTTCATATCCCCAAGAAGCAGACAGTGTGCTGTGTTTGACAGGATTATTCATGAAATGTGTGAAACTAAAAAAGCACAACATTGGTATAGGTGATTCATAAGATAGATTATTATTTACGGTCAAGTGTCGTTAGCCAGACATTTTTGTTAGGATTTTCTTACTTAGTGGAACGTACAACATTACCATTGCTTCTCAGTACAGATAAGTATGACAAGCAATGGGTAAGCAAGTATAGGAAAGGCAAGTATACAGATTAAGATTAAGCTTTTTATCAAGTGGCATAATGGCACTTAAAACATTAACAAAAATCAAGCTAATTTAACACCTTTAAATGAATAAACAACATACAAAAGAATTAAACATAGTCAGACATATATGAACAAACTGATAATGCTGTACTGAGGGCTATGAATCAGAGCAGAATCTGCTCAAGCAGAATGTTAACATTATCCAGTTCTAACTATAAGTATATTACTGTGTAAAACAATGAAAGGACAATTTTCAGTTGCTATAGGAAAAACTATAAAGTAGAATCTGCCACAGACTGTGCAATTGGACTTTCTGCTAAAGCTGTCATTTCAGAATAAAGAATAAGTGTTCGATAACATTTCTGCTAGAGCTACTATTTCAAAATGAGAGGGTTTTTTTTTTAATCAAAAACTATGCACGTTTTTTTTCTTCATGCTAGAAAAGGACCCTCCTTCTTTCTTAACTCATACGTTGTTAGCACTTAAGTAAGCAAATTAGAGTGAATTTATTTGTCATCTCACAAGGGTTTCCAAAATGACATCACTAATCAGGCACAAACCAGAAGAGGGGACCAACAGCATTACTTCATATGTTCTGCTAACACACTGAGACAGTGTTACTTAATAACGACATAGTGGAGAAGCAGGATGAGATGGAACAAGGCCATGTTGTTCAGGCACTATTGACGGGCAAAACCCTGACCTCGCTCTGGTCATCATGGTGTCCCCCTACTCAAGCGTATGAGTGTCTTTGTCATCCTCAGGCTCGTTCAGCCAAAGATGTTCAGTCATCCATTGAGGTGAATAGTTCAGGTCCAAAAAGTGAAAATCCAGACCAAGATTTTGTTTCAACCAACCAGTTGAGTATAAAGAGTCACAGTACTCAAGTACAAGTACTCAACTGGTCATCCATTACACTTCAAATGGCCATGCCATCTGTCTAGTTTGTACCGAAATACCCTGCCTTGAAAGTAGACCTATACGCTCTAGCTTTTATTCCTTAATTGGGGAACTCATTCACTCCTAAAATGCTAGTTAGGTGTTAACTTTATCTGATACAATGTATCTTTGCAGCTCATTGCAGCTCATTGTAAGAATAACACTCCCCCAATAGTCTTCTCTGCACAGTCAGATCTACGTTGGCTTTACACAGGTGAGCAAGACAAAGAAGCTCAGATCATAAAAATCCTATCAAATTACAGTGAGAGACATATATCATATTTGTTGAGACCTCCATGGTGGACCATCAATACTTAAAGCATTTTCCGGTAGTCAATTTATTTATAGAAGAATTAGCTAACAGGCTCCCAGAAATGGAGGAGTCTTGCAGTGCTCGTCTTTGTTTAAGTGCAGTTCTGTATATATAGGACAGCTGTTTGTTGGCTTTGCCCCAGGTTTCAAAATCACACACTGTGGATGGAAAGGGTTTGTAGGCCTCTGTGGTGGTAGTTGGTATATAATGTGCATTTTTGGGTCATGCCTAGCATCACATAATGACGAGAAAAGAATTTCAGATCTGAGCTCCGTAATACAGTGATTTTCCTGCTCTATATAAGACTCGTGTGTCCATGGCAACAGCATTGCATCAAATTAGGTTTGGAATGTGACTATACCTAGGCCTCTTTGAGCCGGTTTTGGTTGCATACAATACCTAATTAGCATAGTCTGCATTGTGTATGATGGTGTTCTGGCTGTTGGGTCTGGGATGGAATATGTAACAGAATGGAATATGTTATGGAATTTTGCACAGAATGGAATATGTGAGTTTATCCAGGTCATGATGCATTCAGAGCAGAGCAGGCTGTCATATTATTGCTACACTCCAAACTTGCCAAGTCATGCTTCCCATGCTCTTTAGTGTGTGTGTGTGGGGGGGGGGGTTGTGTTTCACCTAGGACAGGGGTGTCAAACTCCAGTCCTGGGTGGGGGGGGGGCAGAGCCCTGTGTACCTTAGTTCTTTCCCTGTTCCACCACAAACGATTCAGCTTAAGAGCTGTGTGATAATTAGCAGAAGGGGTTTAATCAGGTGTGTTAAATGAGGGGAAACCCAAAAATGTGCAGGGCTCTGGCCCCCCAGGACTGGACTCAGACACCCCTTATCTATGAATCTGAATGAATTTTGGGTGTATTGCGTAAATTTACATCTTTTCCTGATTCAAGAACATTGATTTATTGTTGTTATATGTCACATGTTTGACAGCAACGTTAGGAAAATCTTCATTAAGAATTGCTAGTGAATGATGCCTGAACTAAATGTAGCGCATGAAGGAAACTGCTTTTGATACTTGAGACATTTACTTCTTCATACATCTGTTGAATTTGGTGCCCTTGCCCAAAGTCCTGTTAAAGTTGTACACCACGTGTCAGAATAATTCAAAACAACTGCTTGACAAAGGTCAGAGTTAATCATTTTCCACTGGAGGCAGCTGTGAGAAAGAGGAACAGGTTTCAGATGTTGTGGATGTTTGGTCAATAGTTAACATTTCACTGCTGCTTTCTCTGTTCTGTTGGCCCGGTTCTGATGGTAAAGATTGACTTAGGAGCTGGCACTGTCCATTTGGCTGTGGGGTGACAGCTTTGAACTGGTACAGGTCCAAGCAAGCTAACCTCACATGGGGCTTGCAGTAACTCCACCAAAACCCCAAGTCCTAATCCAAAACACGATGAAAAAAACAAACTCTCCGTTGTCTCTAAGACTTCTTTTTAATCGCTGGCAGACTCAGTAATGTGAAGAAAATAATCCCTTTTTCAAAAGAGTTATCTTTTAAATTACTCTAAGTCGTGTGAGGTTTTTATAAAAGAGTTACTATGTATACTTAACTGGGTTTCCCATCCAAAACATCCAGAAAGGCATGCAGTATTCTTTCTTTGCTTATGGAACTGGACATTTACTGGAGCAATTATGAATTGCGTACCACGCTGTAACATGAGGGGAGTAGTTCCACTTTGGGAATTAAATTACTTGAAGATTTAATTCATCCAATCAAATATCCCACCCATGTCATTCCATTACATACGCTTGAAGCTGATTTCTCTATCTTTAGAGACAGGGGTCTTTTCTAGAAGTATTTATTGCAAGTGTGCTGACACTGTCCACAACTGCAACTTTTACTGCTGTTTATGTTCTGAATATACAGCATGATAAAAAATGTATAGCTTTGCTGATATATCCTGCAAACCAGAACTGTTTCGTATTGTGTGTTTCTTTATTCTGGCTTGTGTTCACAGGGACAATGATCAACAGCTGCTTTATTAGTGCCCCTAGCCCAGCAGGGGACATAGTCACATCTGAATCCGCCCCCGTACCCATCCTGAGGGTGACGTGCTGGAACAGAATTGCCGGATTCACAGAATTACTCACTAGGTTTTATGTAGCTTTGCTCGCTGGCTGTCTGATGCTGGCAGTTGAACGTTCCCACCAGGCAGCAGCCGGTACTGCAGGTGTAACTGCAGCCATATGGCGATCTTCACTGCGGATTTTCCCCAAGCTGCTGCACAGGGTGCGCAGTGGGGTGCTTTAATTCGCCTTGTCTGAGAAATGGGCTTTAGCAGGAACCGAGATTCAGGTCATCTCATCTTTCAGGAGGGAACGACGCCTCTGCTTTTCACAATCCTTCCATCTCAAAACGTTGCATACAACGTATTCAAAACTAATTGTAGGTGATTGGCAAGTATCACTCCAAGAATAAGAACATGACTCATTATGGAAGTCCCCTTCAGGTTCTTGGTTTTATGGAATGACGATGATGATGATGATGATGATGATGAT
>JAOYFF010000128.1:18558985-18588807 GCA_025773925.1 Cryptomyrus ogoouensis
CATGACTCATTATGGAAGTCCCCTTCAGGTTCTTGGTTTTATGGAATGACGATGATGATGATGATGATGATGATGATTTATATTGAGTAGTGCACAGCAGAAAACTAATACACCAACATCTACTTATTTTTCTATAGCATCTTATTTTGCATGGTTACATCAACTCTAATATGTTAAAACAACCAAACATTTGCATAAAACCCACAAATCTCATGATCAGCTGCAGCTTGATTTGTAACTTTAGCTGTGGGTGTGCCCCCACTTTGGGTTTCAGTGCAGCGTGCATTTTAATAACCCTTGAAAACTATGAGATAATTGGTGAAATCACTGGTTTTAACATGAAAGTTGGACTGACAGCTCATGCGCCGTGACTTTTGGCACTGGAATTTTCCATCCCTGTTCCATTTTCCACTCCCTGTTCCAGATCCATGCTATAAAGTCTCTTTGTTCTTTATCATGTTACTTGTAAGACCTTAAAAGAACTCTTTAAAAATGTTATTGCTGACTTAGAAACCTGTCTCTTCATATTATTTCTCCTTGAAAGAATAGACACCAAGTGAAATTAAACAAAATAATTTATTACACAGAAACGTTAATTGACAAAACTCCATCTATCACTAATCTTCATAACTACAGTTCCCATGCAGCACTGTAGGCCTGGAGCATCCTGCACAGGCTGCCAATCTGTTTAAAGGCGCAGGCACACAGTCGTACAAACACCAGTTCAATTAACTGCAGGCTTCTGTGGCGCTTTTCCACTGCCACCGAGAACCGAGCTGCACCCAAGCCACACAGCGAACTTGCAATTTTCCAGTGTAAAGTATGCAAGCCGTACCTGCACTGACATAGCAGGGCCAAAAGTGCGACCAACCAGAGCTGGTTACATCACCACCATCCGATGGGTTGAAATGCAGGGAGATACCGGTGTTTTGTGCATGGATTACATGAAGGAAAAAATGGTATATTCTGTATATTATTCATTATTAGTAGTTTCGCACATCGCTCTCCAAACCCTGCAATGCCACTACAGAACCAACCCTTCTGCAGTGGAAAACCAAAGCAAGCTGGAACCGTGCTGTGATTAGTTTCTCTTCATGGTACAGCTCAGTTCCTGTATGCCAGTGGAAAAGCGGCAATATTTTGGACTACAGGAGAAAACCGATGCAATCATGGGGAGGACATGGAAACTCTGCACACATGTAGCCAGGGGCAAGAACAGCGCACCCCAGAGATGGGAGCTACAGTGCATACAGTTATGCCACTGTTACCCCCACTAATAATAGCACACAAAGACATTATTTTTTTGGGTTAAGTGCTAACTCCTCCTGCCAAATAGGGAAGACTTTAAATATCCATTATCCAATTTTACTCAACGTAATCAAATGATTTTGTACATTCGACAGGCCCAATATGTATTCTTTTCATCATCAACACCCAAGTATGTAGAAAACTTTGATTTATGTCATTTTAAGTGATTTTAATGCTCATTAACACATTACCTCATGCCTTTCCTCACCCTTTATAGGTTGAAACTGCAAACACAGAGGCATCAGTTTCAGTGATGGGGCCAGGTTCTCTGTGTACTGTACCAGAGCTCAGGGCTTTTCAGGCTGACCGTGTCTGACTGCTCTTAAAAGAGTTTATGTGACTGAGAAAGACCACATTCTCCAAAATACCAGTGCAAGCATTCAATCTAAAACCGGAATGATAACTGTTTCCAGTTAACTAGGTTACTAAGTCGAATATGATGCATCCTTTGTAAAGCTTCAAAACTTGCAAATCACTTGTTCATACAGCATCAAACACCAGTAATGTGACGCTAACATTCAGTATTACGTTTGCCTTTTCGAATCCAAAAAGTCTTGCATTTGGTTACTAAATAATCATTTCCTGTTTGTGTGTTGTTCAAATGTACCTATTTTCAGGCTTAAAATCATACAGTTTTTTGTTTGAATGGCTTTCCTAAGGAAGTGCTTTTGATTAAGTTGTGTGACCTAATACCATTTCTCAGTGAGGAGTTGTAACACTAAAAAAAAAAAAGCTATTTTTGCTTTTCATAATACTGGCTCATGTATGTACAGAAGAGTATTCTAATAAAATTGGATGAACTTTAGTGAATACTTGCATGGTTGAAAATGTGTGTGAAGTTGCTCCCCTAAAGAATCACAGCTGTAGCTTGCTTAATGTACTGTAAGCCTGTTTTATCTGTTTTATGTTGAGTGAGCAAATAGACTGAGTGCATTAGCTTTGCATTCTTGTCAGGGTGCCCTGTTTTTCCCTTTTTATTTCCTCTGGCCTTCACAGCCAGAGCCTCTGAGGTGATTGTCACAGGACTGGGCTCTCAGACCAGATGTGGATAAAGTTGTCCATGTTCTTTTTGCCTGCCACTGAAAACAAGCGTTTTTTAATTTAGAATTTTAAGTAGGATTTGCGTTTCAAAATTCACATCCCACTGTGCCGAGGCCCAGGGCAGGAGCCAGGAAACACTAGAGGGATGATATCTCCCAGATGGCTTGGGAACACCTGGGATTCCCCCAGAAGGAGCTGTAGTCGGTCGCCTTGGAGAGAGAAGCTTGGAATGACCTCCTAGGTTTGCTGCTACGGCAACCGTCTCCAGGGGAAATGGGCTGTTTATCAATACGTGTACTTGACCATACTTGTGTTCTCGTGTACCTGCTTTACGTAATCTTCCATTGCCGAAGACCAGTTCCGATACTAAAAACAGAAGTACAGAGGGCGGTAAAAATCCCCCGAATATCATTCTTGCCCCGCCCAGAATTTGAAGGATACATCGGCAGTATCCTCGCCAAACCAGACCAATCACGTGATTCATTGCACCCTAAGTTCACTTTCGGGAGGCATGTTAGCAAGACCAGTCTTGCCAGGACCACAAGTACGATCTTTGCGTTCTTGGTATTGAGAACCACCCACGGCCTGATGATGGAACATGAACGTCAGAATTGTCAGATCTTAGAAACCGTTTGCTGAGTCACTAAAAATGAAAATGCCCTTTGAGACGTCACCGTTTATGAACTGATCTGGTCCCTCTAAACCTACGGTGATGTGGGTTGACTGGGGTAGCTAAGACAGCACCTCCTGTTGTTCCCCACTAAGGAGGGACAAGGAGATCCTCTGAAGGAGAAGCTTAGAGCAGGACCTGCAGGAGTCACAGCGGAAATGGGGCTCATTTTGCATCCATCATCTAAGAAAGCAAAACAACAGTGAACATTTTGAGTGTTTGGTTATGAAAGCTCTTGAAAATCTTCCCAGGACACGTTTTGTTACAGCTGTCCTAGTGGCTGCTAATTTTATGAATGGAAGCTTTAAATATGTAACTTAGGGCAGGTGATGCCAATTGTGGAGTAACTGTCATGATTTCAACCTTTATTCCTCTCTCCAGTCCTAAGTCCTTCGTAGATTAGCTTTTACACTAGTATAGGATGGTTTTGTAGCGCGGTCAGGGAAGTGTGCAGGATTTGGGCTGACAGGACACTAATGACACCCATTTCACAAGGACCTTCACCTCGTGAATATTACTTTGCAGAATTTCGGGTTCCACGTCAATCTGTTCCCATTTCGTTATCCTGTGAAGTAGACATTGCCTGTATTTACAGAATGATGTCACTGCAATGCAAATATCTTATCTTAAATGTTCCGTTTTCCCCTCTTATTTACGTAATTTCTTGACTGAAGTTGTAGTATTTTTTGGCAAAATGCTGAATGAGCCCAGCTAGGTCATTTTTAGCGACATAACCTCACACCCCCAGGGCCGTGACTCTGATTCTTATCCCTGGGGGGCGATTGTTTGCACGTTTTCCCAGTTTGCATGTGGAGTTCCCGTTTGGGCATTATGATCTGTCCAAAACAATGTGGTTAGTCTTTCTAAATTGCCCTTAGGGTGGGATAGTGTGTTCTCCTTGTGACAGGCATCCCATAAAGAGCATCCTCTACCTTGTGCTGGCTGCTTCCTGGGCTTGGCTCCAGGCTCCCCATGACCTTATTTTAGAAAATGAATGGGGGTGACATTAACCACTGGCCACCATCAGATTACAGGTAGCTCACGGCTCTACTTGACCAGAAAAAGTTGACCAGAGATGAGCAAAAGGAAGAAAACATACTGATATTCAGGCCAGCATGGGTGTCTGCAGGTGTCTGAGAACCTTCTCTCTGCCATAAATCTGTGTGAGGAGCTCATTTATGCACCGGTGATTAGTGAATCCTGGGGGCCCCAAAGCTGGAGAGTCCTGCATGCGTTAATCATCCGTCACGTTGGTCAGCCAAATGCCACATGTCACTATGGCTGAGTTCAGCTACTCCCCATTCAGGGGTCTCAGATAGATGACCATCGGGAGCCTCTCTCCGCTCTCCTCGGACCACCGATGTTGAATTCCAGATGTCTAGACAGAGTGGGGGCAGGTGACCCCTCTTTCCTGGTCAACCCCCTCCACCCCCCAATACATATAATGGCCTCTGAGTCTCAGGATAGATAGAATCCAGACAAATGAAGACGATGGCAGCTTCCAATGAGATTTCGCTGGTGACGCACGGCCGTCCTGAATTTGATAACCTGAAGAGCCAAGAATAATCAACCAGAATAAAAAATAGGTTTAAGCATGTCTAGTAAAAAAAATATCCAATGACTATGATAGAATGTGAAGCTTCACTTGTTTCCAAATGGAGGCCCATTTAGCCACCTTCCAACCAATAACCAGTTATCCAGTATAATGTGTGTTTGTGGGTAGGTTAGGGGACTGCAGCATAGGACAGAGGGCAGAGGAGCAGCCCGAATGAGCCAAAGTCACGCACCCCATTATTCACAGTATTAATATGATGGATCACTGCCCCCCTCCCCCTCCATAAGTGGCCGCTCTTTGAATTCACGTTGTGTGTGTGACCCTGTAGCGTGGTGAGGGAGGGGGCGCAGGCTGCATATCATCAGGTAAGACATAACAGTGATCATTATCTGTAGAAGAACCTTCCAAAACAGCCACCTGGTATTGTGTTTGGATTAAAGATAATTGTATGAAGCATGTTAACTATAAGTGTAGGCTACTACTACTGCTAATGGTTAGATTAGGCTAACTAACGTTTCACATAACACCATTAATTAAAAAAAATAACAAACAGCTTATGAAGGGCTTATCAATAATATTGTCCATAGAAACATCTCAAAGCCAAACTCCCCCCCCAGCCCCAGGTCCCGCACCTCACTAATTTTCAGACCCTGGCTACAGTCCTGGCTGCATCTGAGCATGAATCTTTTACGTTCTTTGTCAGTCTTTACTCTCTCAGTGTACAGCAGCTGCTTTCTATGGCTGTAATAGTTTCCCCGATTCACTTTTCTCTCTGCTTTCACTGTAAATTCAGCTCTCTCTTTGTCCCTTTGTCTCCCCATCTGTGCCGTAATAAATTCGACGCTCTTAAATCGCCTTCTCAGCAATGGGACATGTCTCCCTGCTGCTCTGAGGAAGGTCCCCATTGGACCCCTTGGTCATCACCGCAGGCAGTAAGAATGCAGGCCAATCTGAGAACTCGTGTTTCACCGTGGCCCCGCCCAGCCTCCCCGCTGATTTAGCCAGCCAATGGTAATTCATCACTCCCTTGGTGAGCGGAAAATTGACCGTGACTGACACAGAAAGCCTGCATACTTAATGCCCTCTGGATCCTGGGGGTGCGGGGAGATCCAGGGATTGGACAGGGTGTTAAGCAGTCTTTCACTTCCACTGAACTCAAAGTTCAGCAGTTGTTTTAACTGCTTAACATTGTTTAGCTATGTGTGCTAAAGCGGTTAGCTACGGTCGGGATTAGTCAACCGGGAAGAAATGTATAGAAATTACTCCTTTTTCCGTTTCTTTTATTACTATAAGGTAGGACATCTGTATAGCTAATATTGTAATGCTGATCTCCTTTAGTGCTGCCTCAGTGGCTAAGACTGTGGTCTCACACGTTCAGGGTTTCTGGTTCAATTCTTAGAGCTGTGTGGGTATGAACATAAGAACATAAGAACTATACAAACGAGAGGAGGCCATTCGGCCCATCGAGCTATGGTATGTAATCTTTGCCTGTTTTTGTGCAGTCATACATTTTATGTGGTTCAGTTTCTCTAAATTGTTTGTGACGGACTGGCATCCCGTCCACGGTGTCCCCTGTCCTGTGCCCTGTGACGGACTGGCATCCCGTCCACGGTGTCCCCTGTCCTGTGCCCTGTGACGGACTGCCATCCCGTCCACGGTGTCCTCTGCATTGTGTCTTGTGTTGACTCATGAAGAAATACTGGATAAGCCACTTTGGAAGATAGACAGTTGCCTTCGTACAAACCAAAATCTCAATCTGTTCTCATCTTGGTTGTGCTGATAATGCAACTACGTTGGAGACAAATGTCAACAAGCGCATTGTTTCAAAAACTTTTTGGATTCGAAAGGCAAGGTTGAATGAGACATTTCACGTGAGACAAACCCATAGTAGTATGAAATAGACTTATGTCCATGTTTCACACTGGCTTGCTTTTATGGACCATAAAAATGGGACACTTTGTCCTGCCTGTTAGATTTTAAATTAAATCTCATAGCTATATTCTATGGTTGCTTAAAAAAATAACCAATCTTTCTATACCTCCCATCTGTAAGCGTTGAATGGTGGAAAAGAATTGAGGACTCAATCCCTTGGAGCGGAGCAATTGAAATGATCAGCTGAGTGTTTATGGTCTTTCAATGGCTGGAGAACGAACCGGGCATTTCAGCTCACACCTGACACAGAACGTGAGGCTCCAGCTCCCTGGATATTCTCTGGCCAGCTGGGTTTTCTGCTGGTGGCTGATATCACCACAGTAACCATCATCATTGCAGTTCATCATCCCTTGATAGCTGCTACTCTCTGTCCTCCATTCTCCACCCTGGGGTCACAGATGGGCCCACCTACCGCTCCAGCACCAGCCAGAGCCCCCGGCTAACAGCAAGGAAGCTGACGGGGAACAAGGCCAGTCTGGTTACAACTAATCAGACTCCTTATGTGTGAGCTAATTGGTCCCTCTTATATCAATGTCACTTACTGACAGCCCAGTGGCACCTCATAATTTATGAGGCAGCCCCCAGTTATGGCAACAACTAAACACCCACACCTAATAAAGCAGAATCTCAGCTTTGAGATCATGGTACGGTGTGCGGGGGGGGCGGGGCGCTTGTGATGATGATGTAATCCAAACTTGCCCAGGGAAGGATCCAGTTGCAGCCAACTGCATGAGAACTGCCTTAATGGACGCGAGTCTGCAGGGTTACTGTGCACAATATTGGATAAAAGCATCATTTGGAAAGAAACAATATTTTCTTCAAGGTGATGCGGGACAATTCAGCCTCTAGTTTCCCTCCCACCTGTGCAGAGATGAAGAGGTGATTCATTTATCCAGACAAGATTAAGGAACTACGTGAACTTTTTTGACCTCTTCTAAAAGAAGTCAAGCGTGAGGAACATTTTTACCATGGACCATTAAACTTCGGTCAGTGCTTAGTAATTGTGGACGTGTTCTTCTTGCTTAGATTACAGTTTTTATCGGGGTTTGCATTACAGGATAGCTGGGTACTGAAAGGTCTATCAGCAGACCCCTTCTCTGGACCTGAACCTTTGACCTCTTGTGCAGTTTCATCGCTTCCATGCTCCCTGCCGCTCTCACAGCGCTGAGCCTGTTTCTCATTTTCTAAATGAGCGAAAAAGAAATAGTAGGAAGTTAACCCTTTCTGTGGCTGGAAATCTTACGTCTTGAGTATCTCACCCAATTTTTGTCCCAATAAAATAAGGATTAAAAGTAAAGCTGAAGCTACATCTGAGCCCAGACTCCCCCGACTCACTGTGGGCCAGCATTCCAGGCGTGTCACCATGCCCACTGTGGGCCAGCATTCCAGGCGTGTCACCATGCCCACTGTGGGCCAGCATTCCAGGCGTGTCACCATGCCCACTGTGGGCCAGCATTCCAGATGTGTCACCATGCCCACAATTCCCTCACACTTTCCTCAGTCTCCTTGCAGACTTGCCTGCGGTGGGCCCTGTGGTTCAGGGCAGCATTGTTTCGGCTGCCCCATATTCAGGCATCATGGACGCTGAGGCTGGGAAACACCCTGTTCTGCACTGTGTGCTTTTCTCATTTTCATCGCGTTGCCGCTTTTACCGAATTGCGTCAAGGTGCGATTCCGAGGCCCCAGAATGAGCTGCACCAAAAATGCAAGCGTTACCAGGGCAGAACTGCCTGCATCCCTTTGTCGGTAATAAGTGCATCCACACACCCCCCCCTGCCCGCTCAGCGGGGACAGCAGGTGGCCACATTATTCACAAGTCCATGGCGCTGGAGATCTAGAAAGGAAGTAGGAGGGTGGGGCGGGGGGGCATGCAATCATGCTGATCGAAACCTCCCCCCAGCCTGCAAACAGTGTCCATGACACTGGCTGTGTTTGCATGGTGTTTAAATGCACCATCTTTGCCCAATACTAGTATGTATCCTATGTGTATTTATAGATATAAAAATGCACGCAGTTTAGTATTATTATTACTGTCGTTGTTGTTGCTATTGTTGTTAATGCTGTTGTTCTTCCTTCTCGACTGTTCAAAATATGGTATCTCTGTTGTGGGTTCCTATTTATGTTTTCCTGTTTAAAAGCAATCATATAATTATATTTACATTATGATTATATTTAAATTACATTTACAGCAGTTTGTTACTCCATGTCTAAAGCACCCAGATCATTTCCCTGACAGCCTTTATTTTCTATGGATGAATTACACTGAAAGTGGCTGTAATGTTGTATCTTGCATGTCAGTCAGGCCCATTTTCTAACTGGCAAAGGGACCCTTTCAGCACTTTACTCTGCTCTATTACAGTGTTCTGTCCAACTAAAAGACTTTGAGCTTTTTGCCAGTGTCACGGTATAATTGCCCATCCGTCCATCTTCCATAACAGGCTCGTTGTAAAGGCAGTGTATTGAAACAGCAGCTGTAGCAGAAAATTACCAAGTTTCTTCATTTTTTAAGGCCTCATTCTTTCCCCGAAATCCCCTTTTGTCAGGCATAATTATTACAGTAATTACGGCAGTATCAGTTACCATTCATATACATTTTATACACATATATAAACATTTCAGGTTCATAAGACTAGAAAGATTTAAAGGTAGATAAATACAATTTCTTATGATTTCAAACGAGTTTCTACTGGCTGGTCTTCCATGTAATCTGAGGGCTGTTAGCCATCTATATTATAACTGGTTATCCTGATCAGAGGCCATGGGGGTGGTGGGGGGGGGGGTCCTGAAGCCTGTCCAAGACAGGACATGGCACCAGTTTGGGGTACACCCTGAACAGGATGCCAATATCACGGAGCACAAATACTACAGGCAATTTAGGGATGCAACCGAGCCCAACTGCACCTCTTTGGACTGCAGGAGGAAAACAGTTTGACAAACTCAACAAACACAGAACGGAGATGGGATTCGAACCGTGGAGCTGTGAGGCAACAGTGCTGATGAATCGGGGGGGGTTGTTAAATAAAATTTATTTAGGGGCTAATCCACACATGATTATTGGTCAAATGATAAATACTGAGTATGAGAATCAACCCTCTGAATGGTCTCTTCCACAGATCCAGAGTCTCAGAGAAAGCGCACTGTGCAGAATGTCCTCGACCTCAGACAGAACTTGGAAGATACCATGTCCAGTCTCCGGGGGTCACAGCTCAGCCAAAGGTGAGTTGAATATTTTGCTTTAAAGGTCATGCAGAAAGCTGCTGCTGCTGCCATTTTCTGTCCTCCGCACCGATTTTGTTAAACCCATCTGCACTCCACTGATGAAATAGCATTTTTATTCTCTTATCCCATCCCTGTTTCCCATGGGTCTGCATGCCATCCCTCCTGGAGCGATTTTTATAGATACCTGCTAAAGAAATTCGAGTTAAGTGCACTCCTCAGAGCATATTTTGTGACAGACCTGTTTCTGCAGCATGCCATCTGCTGCCCTTGCAGCTTAGCACCTGCGTACACTTGTGACACACTGCTGCACATCTGCCTGTAAAGCAGCAAAGCAATACCGTAGCACAGTGCTTCTCAATCCGGTCAACCTGCAGACAGTCCGCGTTTTTGCTCCCTCCCAGTTCTCTGCCAGACAGTCCACTAGGAGCTGAGAGGGAGCAAAAATGTGGACTATCTGCCAGTCCCCAGGGACCAAGTTGAGTAACGCTGTTGTAGCGAACTGAGAATGTATTTAAAAACACAAGCATTCGCAATAGCTATAAGTCAATTGTAAATTAATATAATCATTAGTCCTGAAGGTATGCTGTAGGATTTGTTAAAAACAAAAACTAATCTGACAGCAAAGCAGTTCATCATGGTCAGTTTTAAACATTTAGTTGATATAACACCTTCATAACCAGATTCATTTTCTGATTGATAAATGTCATATATTTTTCTGTTTCTACATTGCAAATGGAAAGATTTCACTTCAGAAAAACATCTGATTTCTGCAAAGTTCTTTTCGCCTTTCTGCATATAGCATCTTTGGGTTGGTTGACCTTGTTCTGTTTGGAAACTTGAGGTACTGAGTAAATCCACAGTGCTGTGCTTTATCAGAGCTGTGTTTGAGCTTTGGGCGCAGCACAGTGTGTCATCGTGAAGGAGTGCTGTTTACATCAAGACACACGAGGATGGAAGCATCCATACCATTAAACCAGTGTGTATGTGCTGTCTGCATGCGCTCTCACACCAGCGCACACGCACGCATCACTCTGAATTATTCATTGGTGTGAATGTTTGACTGCAGATGTGTTGCTGCTGGTTAAACCCTGAATGGTGTGTTGTACTGTAAAAAAACCTCACCTCTCTGTTATAGTAAAGTCATTAGAAAGATGGCCGTGTTGAGGCACATAGTTTGTAGGTCCCACAATCCCCTTCCTGCATCTTTCCAAGTCACAGAGCAGGCTTGGCCTGGCCAGGGTCACCAGCCTGTATCGCAGGTGGATCCTCCCTTTGATCTTCAGACTGGGCCTCCAATGCCGTCCTTCTGCAGCTCGATGCGCAGCGGCTCTCTGCCACATGGTGCTGCTCGCTCATCAGACCGGCCAGCTTAGGAGACCAACAGGCCCTCCAGCAGCATCACTAATCTACCCCCAACTCGCTGATTGCTCTCTTTGGCCCTGCTTCCTGCCCCCCTCCCCCCCCCCAAAAAAAGGGCAGCTCTTGGCAGTTACCCCTATCCTGTCGAGGCCCTCCAGGTTAACGCAGGCTGCCAAAAATTACCCTCCGGCCCTATTTGCTGAGAGATCATTAGATTGAGACATTGGGTGACCCTTCCTCTTCATTTTTAATTAAAGTCTAAATATCCCTGCATGCATTCCACTAATACCCAGCTAGGACATTGCAAAATATCACTGTTTTTTAGAGAATGGTTAATTTCATAAATATGAAGATATAAATGTTTCTGTCCTTATGGGCTGAGGTGGTACCTCCATGTAAACAGTATGTTGATTTTGGGTCTCCCATGCTTAAATTGCTTGGAGTCGTCTTCACTACCTTGGGATCTCCTGTATACCAAACGTGATGCTCCTGTCATCTCCTCACACTGCGATGCACAGGGTAATAAGCGATGCTGCAGTTTCCTGCTTAACCTGCCTTGAGCAAGTCAGATTGAGGGATTTCTTTCTGATGGACAAATATGTCCTAATCAAATGGTTTAGGATACAGGGCAACTATTCACTAAATGGCCAAACGTATGTGGACACCAGCCTGTCCAACATCTCATTCTCAAACCAAGGATATTATTATATTAATATGGAGGTAGGCTGCTCTTTGTTGCTTAATTGCATCCACTCTTCTGGGAAGGCTTCACGTTAGATGCTGGAATGTTCCAGATGGCATTTGCTGTCATTCAGGCTGGCTATGGATGTTAGGTGTCCAACCACTTTGCACCAGAACATGTTCCTACACATTTACACTTTACAGTCACGTCACTTGCGGTTGAGCAGAGCAGCTCTAGCAGGGCAGAAATGCAGCAAACTGACTTGCTGGGTAGATGGCATCTTAGGATGGTGACAAGTGGAAAGTCACTAACCTTTTCGGTAATGAGTCAGTTCCTTTAATTAATAGAGAAGTTAATGATGTACTTTTGGTCATATGGTGTAGATTAGATTTTTGTCTGTCCATTTTTAACCATAGGTGTTTGACTCCAGGGTGGAAAAGCCCAGTTAGTCAAGGCAGAAGTCCATTCCCTCATATGTACATCTGTGTGGTGTACACCACAAATCTACGTTATATATACCTGGAACGCCATAAACAAGCCGTGAATCGACATGCACGCTTATGGTGACCTGACTCTGCTTCATGAGACAGACGGTGACCCCACCAAAATCTCAGAGGAACTGCTGTAACTGCAGACACCAGCAGGTTTGACTGGGCTGGTTTGGGTGCTACTTGGAGGGGGGACCTCGGGTGCCTTATCTGTCGCCATGGCTGCGTATCAGTGGCAGGTGGTGTCCTTCCTGTATAACCTGGATTAGCGATGGCGTGGTCACAAGGTCACCCCCCCTGAGAGAAGTGACCACCAAGTGACCAGCCAATATTTCCCACACAAATGGCATGATGTGAAAACCGCTTTGTGCTGCATCTCTGATAAATGGATAAAATGTAATTGTATTTGTTTATCTGATTTTATCCAACAAGACTGACAATTGAGGGAGGGGCACTATTTATGTGTGTTACGGAGGATATAACCCGAAAACCCCTATTAAGCTGGACAGATCAATTACAGGTTGATCGAACTGAGATATCTGTTTCAAATAGGGAGATATTGGGGCATTTTATTTTGTGCCAAGATCATTTCATTGAGGAAGATCGTGTGTTTGCAGTAAGCTCATTGGCCTCAGGTTAGGGACAGTACTTATAAGGTTATGGTATTTTCTTTGCTCTTCCTGCACTGGGATGACTTTACGTCGACTAAAGGTGACCGTTATGAGCCCTGAGTGCTCGTCCTTGAATAAATTCTGCTTAAATCTAGAACAAAAACACTGGAGACAATTCTTTATTGTTTTTCTCAAGCACTGGAAGTGAGACACATTATGACATATCTGGGTTCTGTTCTGTTCTCAGTCGCTTAGCTTTGAATGATAATTTAGACCTGGAAAAAGGTCTGTGGAAAATTACATGTTTCACATAAAAAAATGAGACGTTAGCAGTGCCGAAAATGTCGTTTTCATTTCCCTAGAGATTTCTGGCAGAAGAGGTGGGTTTTTCAGATGTATATGTTAGACTGAAGTGATTTTTGTGACTGATCACAGACTCGCTCCCCACATGTTGAAAGGAGATGCCCCCCTCCGCCATCTAACACCCGCGTTCTGTATCGCCGCAGCTGCCTGGAGAGCAGCATGGGTTACGACAGCGACGACACCAACGCCCGCAGCATCTCCAGCATGTCCAACCGCTCGTCACCGCTGTCCTGGCGCTATGGCCAATCCAGCCCACGCCTGCAGGCGGGCGACGCCCCCTCCTCTACTGGAGGGGGTTACCATGGTGGCTCGGGGTCGGGGCAGTACGCCTCCCACACCATGCCCATGCGCAGTCCCAGCCGACTCAGCCACGTCTCCCGCATCGAGCTCGTCGAGAGCTTGGACCCCGACAACGGCGGTGACGTGAAGGCCGGCTACCTCAGTGACAGTGACCTGCTGAGCAAGAGCCTGCATGACGATGAAGATGACGACCTGGCCAATGGGTGAGGGACCCCCCTCTGTCTGCCTGTATTTACACAATATCAATGTATACAGTACATATTACCTCTTACAAGCCCATTGTATCATTCCTGCAAGTGCCCTGTCAGTCACATGACCCGAGGAGGTGGGAAATCTGTCTTCTTCCAAGCATAACAGACATAACAGATGCAGCTGGATTGTGCTTCTGTGAGGAGAGGGAAGATGGAACACTATTAACCTACACTAAGCTACACATACATGGTCTTAGTAATTTCACGCCCTCTAAAAACCTGTCAGTCACAGATGCTATCAAATGAAACGAAAAAATTGGATCTTATCATAACCAGACATAACATGCTGTTGTTTGGGTACAGTGGGAAAAAAAATCTTTAGACCAGTGTTTCCCAATCTGGCCTTCAGAGACCCACAAACAATCCACGTTTTTGCTTCCTCCAAGGGAGCAAAAATGTGAACTGTCTGGCAGGGAGCTCAGAGGGGGCAAAAATGTGGACTGACTGTGGGTCTCCAAGGACCAGATTGGGAAAGACTGCTTTAGACTGTACTACACTAAACACAGGCTATGTACATGTACCAGAGGAGTGCTGTGTGTGATCAGAAGGTCCCAGGTTCCAATTCCATGCCTGATAAGTAAGTAAAACGCAATTTGGTATTATGTCATATTATATCTAGCAGGTTTTACATATTTTTATGGTGAGGGAGATAAGGTTGTCCCTGCGTGAAACCTACGCAGGTCCAGCTCTGATGTGGAGATTTCTGAAAGCCTCGCTTTCTTATTGCTCCAGACAGATGAAGGCACATGTTTGAGAGTAAAGCTAAAATCCTCTTCAGTTTCTGAGGATGGATCTTCCACATTGGGATGATGCTTGTAGAGTTTTCCCGGTGGACCCTGGAAGGTGAAAAATGACCTTGGAAATGATGACAGCTGACATTCCAAGGTGCCCCAGGATCGGTGGCCCAGCTTATTAATAAAGACGTGCACTTGAGGCGTCAACTGACAGCCTGTTAATGCAGTTAAGCAGCCTATCATCATAACCTACAATGACAATCTGGGGGGGGGGGTGCAGAATGTAAGCCCAGTCCCAGCCCTGGCCCCCCCACAGGGAATTTTTCTGTTCGCTTTGTTTGGAAATGTGACCAACCTTCGATCGGCGCCCAACGGGTGATATTCCTTTCTAAGGCATAAAATGCAGACGGATGATGTAAGAAAGCAGGCGTCTGGGATTTCCTTTGTGGTAAATTCTGAAAAAAAAATGGAAGCCAACTCTTTCCTAGATGATATCAGCGTCGTATCGGGTCACAGGGACGCATGGCCAGCTGGGGGCCGTGCGCATTGCGCTGCAGAAGCAGGGATGCTCCTGACCTCCCCAGTTCAGAGGAGGCATGATTGGAGACAAGCAGCTGTCAGATTCCTGGCCAAACTATAGAAACGATCACATAGATGTTGTTCGTTGCAAGGTGCAGCAAGTCCCTCAATGTATGTCCTTCATAGTCATCTCTGTGGTGGGGGGGGGCTAGTATGCAGGGAAAATGTGGGGGGATGGAGGGACTGTCAGAATGTTGACAGTAGCTCCACAGCATGCTGTCCCACATCCTCAGCTGATGGGCACTAAGTATCTGTGAAGTGGCACCATTTACACATTCGGCTGCTGATGCTGTATTTATCCATTCATCTTTCATAAGCACTGACAGCACAGGGTCAAGATGGGCCTGGAACCTTCCCCAGGAGGTACAGGGCATGAGGCAGGGACACCCTGGATGGGATGCCAGTCCGTCACAGGGCACAAGGCAGGAGATACCCTGGATGGGATGCCAGTCCATCACAGGGCACAGGGCAGGGGACACCCTGGATGGGATGCCAGTCCGTCACAGGACACAGGGCTGGGGTACACCCTGGATGGGATGCCAGTCCATCACAGGGCACAGGGCAGGGGACACCCTGGATGGGATGCCAGTCCATCACAGGGCACAGGGCTGGGGTACACCCTGGTCAGGATCGCAGGTCTTTGTTGTGGCCCATAGCCAACTGTAGATGTGAGGCAACTAGTTTTCATTTGGTTAGTTATGACAAAAACGAAAGAAATTAATCCTATAGCCTGGACTAAACATCACCTGTGGAAGTGGCAAGCTAATGCATCCTTTGTTTGTTCTCCACTTGGTGCGGCTTGAAAGGTACGGACCTCAGCGGTGCTCAGTCACGGTAACCGTCAGCGACTCCGAGGGGCCCTGAGCGAGGTCTGACCCGGGCCAGTCCTTTGAGGCAGGCTCTGTTTGTCACGGCTTTGCAGCTCTGTGTGAAGCTTTCTAAAGACCTGCAATTTAGCTCCAGTCCTGACAAAGGGGTCACATCGGGGGAGAAAGACGAAGATCAGAGGATGAGAGAGAACAAGATGTAGATCTAGGCTGCTTCAGTCTTCAGAGCCGTCACCCTGACAGTGTAATCTCCACAAACGAGCAAAATGATGCGTATTTAATGGAAATGTCAACCAGGGTGAAAGTGTAATATTCTAAATCCTTCAGATTTAGTGTTACAAAGATGTGAAGACACACTTCTGGTCATTATGGATGTCTGCTGAGCTACGGACGCACAGGCCTAGATCACGAGTGTTCCGCTACTGTCCATTCAGCCGTCACACTCAATGTTATGAGACGAAGTGGGAGAATGTGTCCATATTCCAAATTGAGTGTGACATAATTGTAGGTGGGATGGCGAACCGCTGATGTTTGGCCAGACTGCAGAAGGACGTCTGATAGCTTTGTAGCTAATTCTGCTAACTGCTAATTCACTGCAGCTCTTCAAGAGCACCGAGGAACTGAGGCTCAACTGTTCATTAGACAGCAGCAGTATATGCAAGAGCAGTCGTGGATGATATCTGGGGTGTGCTTGACAGCTTGGACAATCTAGAGCACATTGCCTTCATGTCAGGCGAAAGGCAGGGCCCACTATGCCATCTTAGGGCCCCCCCTCAGCGCTCAGCACTTGGTGCCTTTGTGTCAGTGGGGTTTTGGAGTTACCATGGATACCATAGACGTGTCAGGTCACCTGCTGTTCACCGCTTGAGTTATTAGTCTCTACAGAGAGGCTGCCTTAGGTGAACGAAACTTAGCTCTTCACAGGAGAACTGCCGAATTCCTGGGAGAACTGTCAAGGTTCAACCCAGGCATTGACCATATTTATAGCAGGGTTATGGGTTGATTGCTGATCGTGGGTTTTGTCCCTGTGTGTTTCCCCCAGGTAACCCTGTTCCCTTCTCCAGCACAAAATATGTGGCTGTACTGGTTTCTTTAAGTTTTCTGTTGTGTGTACTGGTTCCTGTAAGTTTTCTGTCGTGTGAGCTGGTTTCTTTAAGTTTTCTGTCGTGCGTGCACGCTGTAATAGACTGAAATCCCTTCAGGAGTGCCCCTTTGTGCTTCTGTGACGATGGAATTTGTGATCCTGCATTAGACATGCAGTTTTGAAAGACAACATGATTACAGTTGCATTGCCTGAATGTTTCTGATAAAGCAGTCATGTAAATTAACTACTGCCGATACCCAGAAATGAACCTGAATGAGGATTAAATGCAAGAGATTGATGTTATTTCAAGTGCTGAACATGTATGGCTAACCTAATGCAATTGTGAATCAAAAATAGCAGCCATTTATTACATAAAATGGCATATTAATGCCTAATAATTCCTTTTCCTCTAACGCACCCATTGCACTATACAGTATTCTCCGTTAAATGATGTCACACAGATCGACAACAGAATTGGGCACATAGCCAAACTTGCTTTGTCCTGCGTGTCTGGTGTCGTTTGGTGGAAGCAAGAAGAAACCTGTGTACAGCAGCAAGATCGTTTTTGAAGCCTGCTTGGGATCACAGACCTGGGAGAGGGAAAAAAAAACCTTTGAAATGTAAGCCTGGTCTCTTACTACTAGAGATGGATCATTTTCCGAAGCTCCTCCTGCGTTTCCATAGAAACAATAGAACTGAGTGTGCGATTGGTTGCAACATGGCGACTGCAGATTTTCAGTAGTACTTGTAATGTGCCAGACACCACTGACTGAAGTCATGTGACTCCATGCAAATGACCATTGTTCTGATTTTCCGAGGTGAACCTGTTAGGTCTCAGGAGCATGAAAACTGAAACAAAACTGGATAAAACCTGAAAGACCATCGATTTGTCATGCTGTTTGTTGGAAAGACAGCCTTGCCTGTAATTTTGAGATGACTCACCTTGCCCATAACTTGGGCAATTTGGTGTCTTTCATCATAATTAATAATAGTAATACAGCATGTGTTTTTAAATTGTCGGAGAGGAGAAAATGTTTGTCATACCTATTGGGGTGGAACATTTGATAACCAGTCATTTTTCATGAAGCCTCTCTTCTTGCTTAATGTAGAAATCTTTGGATTAGGCTCGACGGGGAATTTCCATGCCCTGCAGTCGAAGTGATGCAACATGGGGCTAAATTCTTGCAGCAGATGCAACATCTCACATCTTCCTCTTGGGCCTAAGCTGACCTGCATCGTGGCTTTTGTCTGATTTCCAACAATTTTGAAGGCATTCAAATTAGTTACATTTCAACATGAGGAAATAAGCTTCATGCACCTCGATTACCGCTATTGGATCATTTATCTGTATCGTTTATGGCGATGAGCGCAAACAACTGAAACGCTTTCCGCAAAATTAAATGGGGGCAGCCATATTTCCAGCACAGTAATGACCATGCCCCCCCCCCCTTTAGACCACGCACAGGGGTGCCTATGTTAGCCAGCGCTCACGGCCCTCGGCGGGAGCGGCAATAATGAAGATCTCTCTCTGCAAGACGCTTTCACAGCTGGCCGCACGCGACAGCGCTGGCGGAGGAGAGAGCGGCATGCAGCCCGGGCTGCGTTGCCACGGCAACGCTCTCCCCAGAACCACAGTGGGGTGAGGTGCAGCATGTGTCTGTGCTTTTGTGTACGTGTGTGTGTGTGTGTGCGTGCGTGCATGTGCTTGCACGGAGAGGTCCGCTGAAGCACATTTGCCGACATAATGGCGGAACATCTTAAACCTTTGTGACAAATGCATTTTGTATCGCCAGGAAACAATGACAGCAGCGTGTGATAAAAATTCATAGGTGTCGATTATAGCAAAGCAGTGAGGTGGCTGTGATGCTCATACCTCCAGGATATAATTAATATATGACCAAAGGATATTGCAGGTGTGACACACATACATCATAATGGTGGCAATGACTCAACAAACGCTAACGCTTGCCTTTTGTTAGTTTGATGGAGATGGAGAAATAAAGAGATGGATAAAAACAGCATGTCCACTAACAGGAAAGATGCTGCAGTGCCACAACCCACCCCTCAGAAAAGTACCATGCAAATGCAGATGAGTTTTGCAGGTGGCGGCGTGGCCTGTCCTCTGTCCATTGTTTATGATGAGCATCTTTTGGAGCAGAGTCACAGGAGGGTTAATGTTGGGGTTGAGCGTCCGACGACAAAATGCCTGCTCCCCCAGGTCTGTGTCCAGGGCCCCAGGTGCCTGTCCAGGGTCTAATCTAAACCCTCCATCACCATCAGCTCTTTTAAAGGTCACCCTGGTGGTTTCTGGAAAGACAGGTGGCAGGTCGTGGTCTCCTGTGAGAATCATTTATTTGCAAATTTGTGGGAAGTGTGCAAGTCTACGTCTTTTGCAGACCCATACAGTAGGTGGCGCAGTGCCACTGCAAAACAGGAGCCGTCTCGTGAGGATTCCTATAAGCGCCAAGGCTGATCTCTGCATGACAACTGAGGTTGGGCTTCTTTTGTTCAGCGCGGCCATCAAAGTCCAAGATGTCATGCTAATTAGCGGCACGCTATGCTGCTTAGAATAGGCGCTCTTCCACAGTGACTCCTGCTTCAAGAGCCAAGTATGGCGGCCTCCCTCTACGACCAAGGGGCTCGAGGTGATGAGCAATACGACGGCTCTCTTTTGTCAGATATTCCTCGGAAATCCACTGAAAGCTCGGCTGGCTTAATTACCCCAAAGCAAACAGTGAGGAGCTTCGACAAGAATCAGGCCAGTCAGTCACACGCCTTACGGAAGGTGCTCAATCAGTCTTCCCTCAATTGGCTTGGGTGATGGGTAACAGAAGTCGTTTAATTAGTAGGTGCCTTCTGGGAAAGGTAGTCAATCAAAGTAGCTGCCCCTGGACATTATGTAGGATCCCAGTTTGGGCCAACAACAAAATCCAAGGAGAACTGAAATAGCTGATACCATAAAAAGACAATTGGCAGAGGAAATAGCATTTGACTCCTGTTTTTACGAATGGAGAAATCTGTAAAAACATAATTAATGTGTAGTTGGTCACATTTAGTGTTGTAATGATTTACACCAAATCACAAAGCTTATCCGGTATTCACAGTGTTTTTTATCCAGCACATGGTCCACCAGAGGTACTTGAAAGGTATGATTCCAATTTCACCTTCATAAAGATTCCATTTGCATCTTTTCATAGCAGCAGATTTTCCTGTCTAAGCTGGAATTAGACACCTAGAAAGACTGGGATCACCCCGTCATTTATTCTGCATATTATAATGCAAAATATTTCTGTGACGGCTCCGCTCCTGTACACAGACCTGAAAGAGAATCGGAAGAGGCTTCGACGTGGAAATCTAAAATATGATTGGGATTTTATGTGTGACCCAGAGATTCTTATCTGTTTATAGCAGGGTTTCCCAACCCGGTCCTCAAAGACTCACAGCGGTCCACGTCTTTGCTCTCTCCCAGCTCCCTGCCACAGTCCACATTTCCGCTACCAGCTGGGAGGGAGCAAAAACATGTACTGTCTGCAGGTCCCCAAGGACTGGGTTGGGAAACACTGGTCTATAGACTTCTAATGCAAATCAAGACAGAACTGTCTCGAGTTCATGTCAGGGGCTGAATTTTTTATCCTGGATCCTTTGCATAATAGACCATCAGGTGATTAATAAAATTTACATATTAATTTATTCATTTATGTAATTCTCGGCTGGTACTGCAATTTAAAACAAAAGGTCAATCTCATTCCCTGGGGCACCACTGTCAGTACTGTAATACCGAATTCTGAGTGCCCTACATATTTACATTATAAATGACATTGTATGTGGACCCTAACATTTAAGGTACTTCAGAGCATGCACACGGGGCAGGATGGTGACTCACATCCTCATGCCTGGGGATCTGAACCCCACCTCTGCTCTGTGTCTCATTGGTTCCCTCTCATACGTAAACCGCAGGCTGTGAGACTAAGCGATTGTGAAGAATTGTAAATATTGGTGACCTCCTGGTTCTTAAGGCGTTATGAAAACTTTCTTTATGTCTTGCAAACCTCAGAAGCTGCACTCAGAGTTATGCTGTGGTGCTGCATTATGGTGGAGAAAGCTTCCATCCGTCCACAAGGGAGGTGGTGCACTTAACACATCTGCAGGCAATGTGCGGGGCCTCCCCTGGTCGGGTCCTCGGAGACCATGACCATGGCCATGACTTAGCAGTCCATCAGTAATGCTTGCCTTTTTCCTTCTTGAAAGCCATGCTGGTTTATATCAGGACAACTCAAAGTTCTGTCTGCCATTTCAGTTTTTATTTATGAATTGGAACAAGAAGCAAAACATTAATTAAAAGGAAGGTCACACAAAGGGGCTTTAATGGAAGCTGCCTGTTCAATGCATTAAGAGAAGAAACTTTTTTGAGTTTCTTTAAGAAGCAATCTGAGAGTCTTTTTGCATTCTGTGGTGTCCTACGTGTCACTTGTGGCCTTGTGTGGCCTGAATCCTTTCACAGCACCTGCCCAAAGCTGCAAGCTGCAGCTCTTGCTTTACACCTGATCATTTTCTAGCTCAGCAGGCAGGGAAAGTGCATCTAACAGGATGAGAGTCGAGCACATGGCTCACACATGCTAGCCGTCTTCGCGGCAGTTCCCGGTCTGGTTACCTTCGTTTTCTGTGAAAACAGTACGCTGAAATTTTCATCGAAATTAAGCGACAGCTATTTTGCTTGATAGCATGCGTTCTTTGTTTATGCAACTACAAACAAACAGTTGAGGATAAAATCTGAAATAGCTAATTTCTCCTCCTGTAAACCTGCAATCTCTGTCAGTGTTCACTGTGTTTATGGCAGGGGGTGGGTGAGCTTTCCGTTGCTTTTCGCCTACGAGCCGACTGCACACCTGCTTCATTCTGGTCCCTGGGCTGTTTAATCAGTGGAAAAGTGATCGCCTCTATCTGGCTGTTAAATATTTGCTGTTCATTAAATATGATTCTTCAGCAGATCTCATTCGCCATAGACACAAAATGACATGACAGATGTTTCAGGGCACAATGGTATTTTTTTTTATCAGTTCTTACACATTAATTTGTGCAAATAACAATGATAAGATGAATGACACGAATGTCGTTGGCCTTAAACAGATCTTACATAGACTGGCTGATGCCTCTTAGAGACACACACAGCCACACACACACAAGTTAGTGACGTTAATTACCTAGATACTCTTCAAAGTGGAGTTGGGGACATAATCATTCTCAAAATGAATGATGAACTGTCCGGTTTGAAGTTTTTTTTTGTCAGTATGTAAAGAAAGTATTTATATGGAGGAACCCAAAGAAGCAGAAAAGGACATTTGTGTTGTAAAGCTAACATATATAAGTATATCTGCTTAATGACCTGTAGAAGCCCTATCAAACTCACATTTTCCCCTCGTGTTTAGTTAGACGGAACCGGGAAACCATGGATCAGATATGGGATTATAGAAGGTGAGGGAGCTGAATCGCTGACAATGTTCTCCAGCATCTATAAAAGGGAAATGGGTTTAAACTGAGGTCCTCTGTTTTTACTTATACAGCTCAGAAGTCTCCTAGACCACCTTAAGCAAATTACCCAGCAAATTACCCATTTCCTGCCCTCAGTATCGAACACGTGGTGATGGCCAGCAGGGTGTCGTGCTCCTGATCTCACGTTCCTGACCCCAAAATTATTCATGCCGTTGCCATTTTACCTGCTTTTCGCTGAGTCTTATTGTCTTATTGCGGCCTTCATTCATCTCGGCTCACCACTGAGGCCTGTCAGCACTTCCTTCTTCTCCTCAACCTCCTTGTGCCCCCCTGTGGGCAAACAGTGAAACTGCAGCTGCAATGTTTTATCACGTCGCTGCTCGAGTTCTCGGGGTTAACAACTATGGCCACAGAGAGTTGTACACATACAAACATGTGTATGTCAGACCTTACGTCTCTCAGTAATGTAGATTTGAGAATTTTTGAGTCTTTATTCCCAGCCCAGAGGGAGTTCTGTGTCTCATGTATCTCATTGAAATTATTATCCAAGTGCGGCAAACAGGCAGACAGGGAAACATTCAAGTTTAAAGTTTAACTTAAAGCTGCACTGTGCTCATGGGTATTTCTCCCCGATTCCTATTTTACTGCAATAACTGCAACCCCACCCTATTCGGCACAAAAACAGACAGACATGATCTGAATGGGGAAGCGATTTGGCAACTTCCTACAAAAAGGTAGAATAAGCTTTAAAGAGCTTCATCCCCACATGTGCCTGCAAGTTCAAAAACACACACATACACACAAATGCATATGCACAGATACATACATCTTTCTGTCCTAGCCACGTGCCGTACACCCCCGGCCATATATATCAGATGCACCGCATAGATTTATCAGTGTTTATGTTGCCAGCCATCTGGGATGTAATCTGTTATTTTTATAAGCCTCCATTCCTCTTGCAGCGACGTAAATGCCATATTTTATGGGCTTTGATAAGAATCCACTTCCCTTCCTGATTCATGGTGTGAACGCTTTGTTTGAGCATCATATTGACTTTGATTCTTATTGATTCATTTTGCAGAAGTATTTTGGATTTGTTGGCTTAATATAATTTGCTGTCTGTGGGGTAATTAGGGTATGGGGTCAATGCAGACGGTTGGGGTAACACGAGATCCACTTATCTGCACCTGCTCTTGTGCGGTTCTGTGCAAGCTGGATTTCGTGCAGAATGTCCACCCATTTTCCATAACCACTGACACGGTCGGGGACACCCTGAACAGAATGCAGGTCCAGTACTCAATCCGGGCCACCACTGTGCCAAAGTGCGCGTTTGTGGACTGTGGAAGTCAAGAACGCTGAAGGAAATTTATACAAAGAGTGGGAAGAACATGCAAAGTCCTCACACAAGCACGTGACCAGGAGTCAATCCTCACGCCCTGGAGATTGAGACAGTGATGCTACCCAATGAACCATCGCGTTGCCTAAAACATCTTTGAACAGGAAATAAATTAATCCTTGATTGGTACCCCGATGTCCTGGCAAACACTGCCCACTGTGGCCCTATCAAATCCGGCCCCCTAATCATCCCCTATATCTAACTGGTGAATTCCCTCCTGCCCCTTCACCACCTTAGCTACTGTGTGGTGAGCGTACTGGTGCAGAATGGCTGATTGGCATCATCCAGGTGGGGGCTACACAGTGGGGGTGGCTGGAGTGGCTCCCCATTGGTTCTGTAAAGCGTCTTGAAAAGTGCCGTATAGAAATGTAACATTCATTTTAAAAAATCATTAATAACAATCATTTAACATAATATACTTGCCTATTTTTTGTGCTTGAATGAGGATGATTTCATCTGGCCTCAGCATCTCTCTGTCGACTGGCGACAGCACAGAGCAAAGAACCATGAAATCAGTTGGGTTCTTGGCCCTAACATAAAAAATGTCTAGATGGAGGGGGAAGGCATTATTATCTTTTCTTGCGGAATGCATGAAACCAATTACGTGCCTGGTTCCACTTCGCCAGGCCTGACCCAGTAGCTTCTGGGATCAGTTTTCCCTTAACCTGCAATTGCAAACTCACATTTGAATAGTAAGGCAAACAGCACTCATGTGATGAGCCAGAAATGAATTTCAGCCATTATTTATAAAGCAATTCTCACTGTAAAGCTGCTGTGTGCAATTCTGGGTCTTTAAAAAGTTAATGGTCTTACAGAAAAAGGCCATCTTCAATATACTCCAGAGTTTTCATTACACTTAAATCACTTTTTCAGTCAGTGTAAGGTAATATAATGAAACAGACCTACTGCAGTTCTTGGTGACAGGTTTCATGTAATGGGATTGAAAATACAAAACTGAACTCTAAAATTTTGAAGGGTCCATCTTCACCAGATATTTATCCAGAAATATAAATTTGAGGCCAGAGTACTTTTACAGAGTAAACATTCGTCTTCTCTGGCTTGGCAAAGGACATCATTGCTATTGAAGCTACAGACCCTGTCAGATGCTTTCAACACACCAGCAGGGTCTGGCTTTGGACGCCTGGACTGCTCGTCTTTGCATTACCTTTCCTGGCCGGATCGCCCCCCTCCAGGGGGACCACCCTTAGTTGTCGTGGAGACCACCAGACCAGTGCAGCTCCCCAAAGCACAAGCCTCTTCTCCTGTCCCCTGCTTCGCCACGGACCACACCCTGATTCTCACTAGGAAAAGAAAAAGTTATGCCAAAAAAATAAAAGCCGCTGCCCCCTGTCTCTTGATCCAACATGACAAAACGAAACTGAAGATTTCTAATTTGTGGGTCCATACACAGGATCTGAGTAAATGTTCACCATGATTGGGGGAGATCAGTTCACTTTGGCTTTTCTTCATTTACGAATGAATCGCTGCTGATTTTACCCTCTGATTTTTTTTTTGGAGAAGATGCAGTCTTGTGGTCAGGATGTTAGGACAGATTCTCATAAACACCCCCATCCCACTCTCCGTTTGGTATGTGTTTGTGGAGGACCCTCCTGGCTGGTATTCTGGTCTATATATACATATGGACATTGCTGTCAAAGGGGAACCTACCGCAAGAGGTGTTCCAGGAGAAAAGCAAAAGAGGAAATGACATCACAGCCTGGTGGAGTAGGACAGGGATAGCAGGTAGATGTTCTTTATAAAGGGATACTGTCAGTCAAACGACAAAAGGCACTAAGGATCCCAGCCTTCTTTGGCTGTGCCATGTTCAGCCTGGAGGCTCCAGAGCATCTTTTAAAATGGTAAATATGCATCTTCAGCAGAGTTTGCTACCCTTTCTCTCTCTCGTCCATCTTCTAAGCTCCAACCCACTTACAAAGATCGTTTTGGGGGGGGGGGGGGCTGGAGGCTTTCCCATGCACAATGCAGGACACACACACATGCATAGTCATACACTATTTAGGGAAATTTAGAGATGCCTTTTATCCCAACTGCATGCCTTTGGACTATGAGAGGAAAATGGAGGACCTGGAGGAAACCAGTGAAACGTGGAGAGAGCATGCACAGGTCAGGGCATGAGGCAGCAGGGCTTTCACACTGGTTTTCCCATGGGTGTCCCTGAAATTGTGCAAGATCATCATTGAATGACTGTCACATTCAAGTACTGTGGTCTGACATTAAGATTATTCCACATGGAACGATCCCAGACGACTTTGTAGGATTAGAGAACCAACAGAAAACTAGCTGTAATATCATCCTTGCTGATCCTTCAGACATGATCATGCTGGAGCAGAGGAAGTCAGTAATACATGGCTTTGCGGGAGATTTTCAAGCTGGAGTAACTGTACACAATTTGGTGGGGAGGGGGCGCCTTCCAGAAACTATCTGGAACATTCAGTATCATTGAATGTTTTTGATTTAGAATGATCCACAGAAATCAAAGACCCACCAAACGAAGGTGTAGCAAAAATGAACAAATTGATGATCAGCAAGAAATGAGAACAACAGAGAAAACAGCGATAATGTCTGATAACGGCAGTTAGCCTGCAGCAGGCAGATACGTTTTTGGTGAGCTGATGTTGTTACAACGGGCCTCATCTGCGAGAGGAACAGCCTATATTGGAACATCTGGTGTTATTACCAACACTGGCCCCAAAGGCTTTTATATGTTTCAGTCAGAGCGCCAGACAAACAATTGTAGGTCCATCACAGTGAGCCGACCGCAAATATTGACAGAAGAGCCGACAGTTACGAGTTTGCGTGAGGGTTTGGCTGCTCACGTTTCTGCGCACAGATGGAAACAGGTCAGTGTGTTTGTGTGCTGGGACATGATTCACATTCTGAGCTGGAGGAAGGAAGTCACCCAACTGAACTTACTGGGAAATTGAAGTTAGTTTACTGTAGGAAACGTCCTATTTTTGTAATGATAATCATTTTTTTGAAAGAAAAAAAAAAAAAAAAGATTAAAGTAACTTCTTTTTTTCCTACAGAGAAGGTCCAAATTTGTTTGGAATATTATTAAAAATACATGTGACTGGTCAGCTACTAGACATCTGCAACATCTGCAACTTCAGTGCATTACGTTTGTTTTGGCTTCAGACTGAATACTTAATTAATAAGTTCTGTTTTTTCCAGTAAGCACTTTTCCGGTACACTCCTGAAAATAAGATTCATGTGCTCTCTAAAACGATGTTTGTGCTTTTATGCCTCCAAGTTAAAGAAAACAGAGTAATAGTCATTGTTTGTGTTGGTTTTGGCTCACAGTATTTGTTGATTTTTCAGGATGGAGATGGATATAGACAGTATTAGAGAGTGACCAAAAAATATATTATCCAGCATTTGCTTATAACTAGAGATCTTTTCATTTTATTTGTTGACAACAGATATTCAAGAAGGCCTCTGTCCGCTACTGACATTTTCAAATTTTTTGTCCCTTCTTTGCGATTGGCTGCTTTCACTACTTTAGTCCTTCATGTTACCTTCTCCCTCCCACTCCTCACTCCCCCCTCCGCCCCTCAAGTGCTGTTTCCTTGGTAATTTCAGAGTCTGTGAGTTTGCTTAGGCATCATGTAAGACTATGGAGCGGATTTATCTGAACATCGCAGGGGCTGCATTTTTAAGTGCTGGGTAACAGTCAACAGGCTCATAACAGTATGTTATGGGTTCAAGTCCTAGGAGGAGTATTCCTTACTATAAGCAAAATCCCCTTTTGATCCCAGGACGTACATGTGAGAGCGCTGTTATACTTAAGTGGGCTTTCTCTGGGTTATCTACGCCCGGAATAGCTAAGGAACCATTGCATCCAAAGCAAAGTTACTGCTGGTTTGTTAAATTACTCATCTCTAGCACAGCTCAAAGTTTGTGGTGTGACACTGTAAAAACGACCTCCCTGTAAACAACTTCATAGACAGAGCCTGCTGGTTCGACCCAGGTTGTGGTTCTGAACTAGAACTGGGTGGGATTTCACGAAGTAGGATTTCTTGTTTAGCCAGGTAACTTATTGGATTTAAGGTAGTCTGGGCTAAATGTAAGTAAACAAAGATAAAGTCCATTTAGCCCAAACTACCATAAATCCAACAAGTTCTCCAGCTAAGAAGAAAATCCTGCTTCATGGAACACCCCCTCCGGAAGACACTGGACCTGAAATGCTGCCCTTCCATTTAACATGTAGAGCGGTATTATTTTTCTATATTAATATCTAATTTCCCCTTGCAGAGCTGAGCAGAAACCCCAATTAGCCCACTGAGTGGTTGCTCTTGTGGGAGGTGTGTTCTGCTGTATCAATAGCTGGATTCTGCATCTCTGTCAGGGTTGAATGGTTAGTGTTGGTACTGCCAGTGCCTTGATCGGGCATGCCTCTCACACACTCCGGCCATCCACACCTGGCATGGGAGGGCAACAGAGAAGTTTTCAATAACCTTCTTGTTCCTGAATCGCAGAGCTGATGGTTCAAGGGAGCGGGCAGCGAAGGCATTACTTCCTTAATGTTAATTCCCGGTCAGAAGAGCCAGCTTGTTCCTTGTTGTGAATGCGCCCTTATTGTTTCAGACTTTATTTTGTGGGTGCTGCTCTCTTCAAAATGCGTATAATCTCTGCATGGTTACAATGCCGAGGCTGTGAACGGAGGCGCCAGCTGACAACAGTGCTGCGATTTATTTCCCGCAAACCTCTCGTACAGTGAAAGCGTTGGCACAAATTAAAATCAAGTTTGTAAAACGCGCCGGCGCAGTACGTCAAAATTGATGCCGGACAATAATAATAATGAAAAAAAAAACACGAATGAATAAGTTATTGTATAGATTAAACTTGTGGCGTTTGAAAAAATAAAAAAGATGTAAATCGCAATAAAATGTAATTCAAAAGAACACAGTAAGAATGAGATAGAAGGGGGAGAGAAAAAACGCGTGCAAAAATATAAGAAATAGCCCTGGTGTTGAATATAAGCCTGAGTCGGCTCTATTCTGCGGAATACACGCTGCATTGCATTGGGTTTTACAGCTGGTTACGATCAGCAGAAGGAGGTGTAGAGGGAAGGCACGTTTTGGGGGTGTTGCCTACGGTCTCTCTCTACGTGGGGGAGAGTGGGCTGCGGATCTTTCTTCATCCAGCTTTGAATGTGAATGGAGCAGCGCATGGTAGCGCAGTGAGGAAGCGTGTGCTGCTCCGGGCAGATCCGTAGCATGTTATCCCCATGAGCGAGCCAAGCGACTGGAGGATGAGCGGACGCGTCCTCGGTGGCAAAATGCTGCAGCTGCCGGCTCGGCGAGCTGGGAGGACGATGCACTACATCTCAAGGTAAATCGGCGGGGATACAGCGCAGGTTAAGGCGCCGATCGCCGCAGCTGTATCGGGGAGGGGGGAGCGACTGTAGGTGTACATGAATTGGCTTTCTTGTAAGCCCCGATGAAGTTAATCATTTAGTACAAGGTAGCACGATGAGTATACGAATATGGTGGATTTCGGAGAGTAAAATGATGATGCTGTATCCGCTGCTTTGTTTAGAGCCATGCATTTAAGCCGGGAGGAGGATGCGGGGCACGGACTTCGTTATTGAAGCTTATTACATCTCAGTTCAGACAGTTTGCAGAAACAGAGTTTGATGAATTAGACGGAGTCTCTTTTAATGGTGGTAACGTGTGACTGGCTATATGGAAACAGTTTACAACCCTGAAGAGTTACGTCCGTGAGATGAAGGTAAATGACGGTGGGGATGCGGTGGGTCCGAAGAAACGTGTGGACATGAAAAGCGGGGGGGGGGGGGGGGGGGGGGTTGGGAGGGCAGGCGCAGAGGGGAAAGGAGGCACAGAGGAGGGTGAGAGAGAAATGAAGGGAGAGAGAGAGAGAGAGAGAGAGAGAGAGAGAAAGAACAAGTGAGC
>JAOYFF010000128.1:18588817-18599552 GCA_025773925.1 Cryptomyrus ogoouensis
CCCCCCCCCCCCCCCCCCCCCCCCCCCCGCCCCCGCGGGGGGGGAGGGGGGGGGGGGGGGGGGGGGGGGGGGGGGGGGGGGGGGGGGGGGGGGGGGGGGGGGATGCTTTGGAAAAGGTAGCGATCCTATTGTGTTAGGAAAAGTACTGTGCAGACAAAGAGGATAGGACTATTTTAAAGAGCAACCGGTATCCATCCTGAAAGTGACAGTGGAAAAGTATATTCTACTGTTTATATTTTGTTAAGTCATAACACCTGCCCTAACAATGATCAAATTTTGAGAGTAGTGTATTGTTTCAGCAATAATTTAAAAATCAGCAGCTTCGTCATATCACCCAGGTTGTGTTTAATCCAGAAAACCCAAACATTCAATGTACCCAAAGATGTTGGCTCTTAACAAACCAGAAAGTGTGCTGTTCATGTTATTTATGACTGAGAATCTGCAGAACTGTACGAATTGGTATCATTTTAATGTGAATTTGTAAATAATCAATCTTGGACAGACACTCTTGGACATGTAGCCCGAAGTAGTTGTAGACGTTGGAGACATCATACAGTGATATGTTTCTTACTGTTATTGCAGACTCAGATTACCTTGTCCCACTAGAAAGTGGGAGATGTGTCACTCACCACTGGGACCAGCATTAAGGGGACCACACAGAATGTCTGATGGCTTTCCTCCTCAAACTATTGGCTTGCCCTTTGAAGGAAAAAAAAAAACCCTGCGAACAGAGTGTTTGTGTAAAGCCTGTTAGCTGGAGGATGGGCACCAGCCCTGGGAATGAGCAACAAGTGGAGCGACGGAGTAAGTGAGGCCACGGCGTGTCCGTAATGAGAGGCCGCTTCATATGATCAGTGCATTTTTCAAATTAAATTTGAATATATTTGATTTCTGGCCAATGGATATGATGATTGCATTTTATGACCAGGCGTGAAGCAAAATCAGATTGTTTTTAATCCAGTTATAATAAGGTTCATATGTAATAGGATACTTGTTATAATGACGTACGTTATGAGAAAATGGGTCTGAATTCTACATGTCATGCATGCCACTCAGTTCTTGGTAATGCAAAGCCGCTGATGTCCCCAAGTTTGATTGACAGCACTATGCTGCGATGACACAAGCTCAGCAATGTGTCCATTCCATAGCAGAACTGCCTTTTTTCAGTCAAACCTGTTTCCTGGTTTGAAGGCGGCCGTTACGGACCTCTATCCTCTGCGGGTTCGTGGTTTTGCCTCCTGAGCCAGAGCTCACGCTAGAGGGATTTAGCCCCGCCTTTTTAAAGCAAGTGATGTCGACCACCTCCCGGGCGATGAGCGAAACGCGGCCGACCCATGATCCTCTTTCAACGCGAGGTGTCCGCTTTCCCCCTGCTAGGATCCCCATGGAGTGGCTCCTCTTGGTTTGTGAGCATGCTAGCTCATTCTGCCAGATAGCAGAAGCTTCAGAAACTGTCCTGCTCACAGGTAAATGGGACACTCTCCACGATGTCCGGCGGCAAGCCTGCCAAATTCCGGTCCCCGTGGGTCAGCCTTGTATACATTTTACAGAACGTCAACACTCAATACTTGAAACGTTGAAACGTCATCTAGGTTGAAGCTAATCCCCAAATTATCGCTTAAAGAAAGCAGTTGAGGTTGAGCAGATACCAGAATACCCCATCACCCTTGAAAACACGCATCTCCGCCCCACAGTAATTATTAACAGACATCTGTTAGATATTAACCTTGAGCTCTGTCACTCGTTGTTAAAGTTAAAGAATGGAAGTTAAATCTATAGACTCTCTAGTCTCAAGAAATAATGTAAAGCTGGTACTGACTTCCCTAGTCCCTGTTTCGGTTTAAAGTGGCCCATGATCTCTGACATTTTTACATTTTTGGTAACGTGACTGTTATACTTCAGGGCTTTTAGAAAGAGGATTGAACAGGAGTTTAGAAAGTCTTGTAGTAAATCAATGGAGACGCCTTCCTGCATGGAGCTAAAGTAGGGAGGTAAGGAGGGACCATTGAGAAGACAACAGGAACAGAGGAACTCGGTTTGAGCCGAGGAGAGTTCCAGCACCTTCAAGGTCACAGAGATGGTGAAGTGAAGCACCAGCTGTTAATTTAGCTAGCGTTCCATATTTCACAGAAGTCTTTAGGAAGCCAAAACTTAATATGAGATACCATCTGAGAATTTCAAAACGGACTCATATGTTTTATATTAAAAAGTCGAATATATCATATGTGCACTTTCAAAGAGTCTAAATTCTGAAATCCTGTTGCTTAACTGTCCTGATTTTTTAAAAAGTTGGAGTCTGAGTTTTTTTTTTTACATATATGTTTCACATATTCTCCAATCTTAATTAACCTCTCCATGCATAAGGTCTTGACCATCTAATCACCCAAAGATAAGAACTGGTCCCCTGCCTTTGCAAATATTAGTTTTGTACCGACCATTTTAATCATCTTGAACTCAGTCGGAACATGATTAATTTTCTTTTTGTTTCAGCTGTAGAGAGAATCAAGAGAGTTCAAATACAGCATTTCTATTTTTGCTTGCCAGCGTTTTAGTGGATGGAGAAATTATCTGACAGAGGAGTTAATGCATTCCGTGTGTTACATCAAGACCGCAGGACTACCCTGACAGTTCCTGGTTAATTACAGGGTGCCGGCTGTGGTCATCTCCTGTAGGGCAGCCCTTTGTTGCTGACGCTGATTTCCTGCAGCAGTGTGGGGCAAGAATGTGAGGGTACTAACCCCAGGGGTCAGCCTTTCCCAACCTGCTCCACCCTAGTAACAAGAAATAAAGTACCGGTCCGTTTTCAAGGTCAGGGGAGCCGGTTTTGTCACTGTTGAAGACATGGACTTACAACCTGAAGGCTGCTGGCTCTGGTCCCAGAAGAGGCCCTCCAGTAATTCCACTGAGTGAGGTACATAGTCCGGGAACATTTCCAGGTCTGTAAATGGATAAAATTTAAGTCACATTGGACACAAACCGGGTCTAACTTAATACAAGATATGCTTTACTGGGTCTTGGCCGTCATTCTTTTCCCACCATGTGTCTGTTAAAAGTCATAAATACAATTTTGAATGTGGCACGGCTGAAAAATAATTATGGCAATCAAATGTAAAATTTTGCACTGTGGGGGGGGCACAGGGGAGTGATGGTTCTTTGTAAACTGAGCAAGGCAGGATCGCTCCCATTATAGTCTATTAATGTGTGTAGATCAGGCCGCCCAGCTGTGAGCAGAGGCACGCCAGGGTAGACTGGAGAGCTCTGACAGCTGCTTTCAGTTTGTGCTGAAACCGTGGAGGACTGTAGAGAGTTTAATGCCCCCCCCCCCACCTCCATCCTGCGCCCCTCATCTTTCAAACCAAAACATTTTCCCAGTCTCTGAAGTTCGAATCGATAGCACGCATGCAAAGTCAACCGTCGAGTCTGGAGCTCAGCCACTGACAACAGGAACCCAGAGCCCAAGGCCTGTCTGGCCATTGGGTTTCTCCAGGCTCTACCTTTTCTTCTCCTCCCCCCACCCTGTCCTGTGGAATTAACCATTGCCCCCCTTCCTTGTCAAACATCATTCTCTCGAGGCTTGAATTTGTCAGTGTTGCTGCAGCTTCCTGTTTCTCGCCGGCTTTGTGCATAATGAGCTCCTCAGTGAATGTGCATTTATTCACCTACTCCTTCCTTGTCTTTACAGTAGAGATAATTGACACTTCATTTCCTCTAAATGGCTCCTTTAAACACTTTCCCAAGTACTTTCCTGTCTCATCTATTAAAACTTGCCGTCGTCATTGGTTTTAAAGTCGTTTGACTTCATGTCAACTGTAAAGACGTGCGAGTCAAGCATGACCTTATACACCAGTGAAGAACAGGCTTCCATACTACAACACCCAGTCCTAAGCTAAGCTAAGCAATACAAGAAAACATCCATAACCCAGCACAGTAACCCTGTCACATAAATGCTAAACGTTAGCAAGTCCAGACCCTTGTTGAATTACACTTCTGCTCAATAGTCTCCATAGACAATGTTCTAGGGAAGAAAGATATGTAACCAACTTCAGGCTTTCAAGAGTCCCCGCAAGGCTGACTCACGATGAAAGCTAATGCTAACGCCAATGTACATTAAGTCAATGCGAATAAACTCTCCTGGCAGTGCTTGTTGGATTATGAGCATCATCGATGACATTTATTTTAATTCTCTGAACACATAATTACTGACCTCGAGCCGGTTCTCATTCACGTGCCTTAGAAGACGTATCCAAGACGTAAACATTCAGATATACAGACACAGATCTCAAGCCAGAAACCAAAGATCTGTTTTATTTCAATGGAATATGACTGGTCTGTTATACTTGTACCACTCAATAGAGTTGCATTGTCAGTTATTTTAACAATATTCCGATATGTTCGCTTTCCAAGAAAATGGCCTTTTTTTTTTTTACTATTTTGGATCTGATTAATAAAGAAACTAATATCTTTGATAAAGCTATATGTTATATGACTTTAATAATGCTATGGGCTCCATTGCATTTTTCACGACTTATTTTTACATCATGTGGGTTGTGTTAGAGGCACAAGGCTTTTATGGTAGTCAGTGACTTATCATGGGCCGTATAGCTGCAGCAATAACCCCGCAGACGGAAAAAAAGGACTGTGCTGGAAAGATGTGGTATGGCTTACTTACCGGGTCAAGCGACGTGGGGGAGGGATCCGTGTGGTAAAAGGCCAGTGAAGGCTGTGTTTGTGTACTAACTTCCGGCTAATTACGCCAGAGTCTGGGCTTATTAACTTGGCCAGTATTAAAGAGATAAAAAAAAAATTAAAGCTGCATATTGAAGGGGTTGTGGAACGAGGTGTAAATAAAGGGTGATTTAAGATAATGCTTGTTGTACCCTTTTGATATTGTACTGGTTTCGTGTCCAATGGGTCCACTGCCATGTGCCCTCAGCTGTCTATGACCGTCATATCGATCACTTATGGACGCAGATAAATGAATGAATGGTGTTATTCTGAGTGTCTTTGTCCAACTTTTTCAAGTAAGGCACATCAGATTCCATTGTGGAGTCCTTGCTGATGTAGACTTCTGCTGGAATGGCATGTAGGATCAAGACCAGCTCCAGTTTGAGATATAATCTAACGTCGTCCTTCAGGCACACATAACAGCTAGTAATCACAGCATCTGCTCCAGGCCAGCTTTTGCGGGATGGGGGGACATTCTGCTTTGGTTTATCTGGGACACTTGCCAAGATGTGGACAAGACTGCTAAGGCAGAATTTGCCTCGTCAGTCATCACACTACCGGAGTCATCACATCCATTTAAAGTCATAAAAAGGTGTTTAGCCTTCGTCAGCAGTCAAATCTTACGGACAGTGGGCGGAGCTTCACGATTGCACATGAAAAATCTATTGGTCAATGCTTTTTCTTGAGAAAGGTCGTCTGACACGTGAATCTAATGATATTCGAAGGCGGTTCTTATGTTGGCCCCTCCCACACCTGTTGCCTGTACCTAGATGTCACTCAATATTTAATTTGCAAACAATGGTTCCGGTCCTTGAGCACACAGTGGTTTTTTTGCATTTTCTTTAAATTTAATGCATGAATGCTTGCAAGCTGGAAGGTCCAGCGCCATGGCAATCTGTTTCCTCAGTGACTTGCACAGCAAGTCGTCTAGCAGCACATATTGCAACCCATCTGTCCATTCATCTATGGCTGCTCCGCCACTCCAAATTTCAGCCCACCAATTAGCCGCAGTGGTTGATTTTCATTGTGTCCCAAAAGAAACAGCACTTCAGAGACTACAAGTGAGTTAAGCCTCACCGGCAGATCAGCGCTGCCAGAATTACTCAAATTTCCTCGTTACCTGGTACAACTGGATGGTACGAACGAGCTTGTCATCAGACACTGTAGGAGGTGTGCAGCTTAGTAAAGGAACACACAAACCTAGTTTTGTCACATTGGGGTTAAACATGCAAACTGGGTAAAATTTCCATTGCATCTGTTTCTGGTTTTTCGAGGGGATCCCAGCTTTAAAAAATGCTCTTTCGGTGAAAAGCAAATCCTGGGGCTGCCTGGTCTTCTGCTGAATGAGCAGATTGTAATCAGGTGGGTTTCTTAGCTTGACACATTTGAGGTATAAATATCAATCGATTGGATGCAGCTTTTATCTGCGTGCAGAATCACTTAAGGAGGTTTTTCATTCTGCTTTAAGGTCAAGGTCTGCCAGTGAATACAAGTGCAACTTTTATGTATTGAGCTGTTATACACATTGTACAGGTAATGCATCTTTTGTTTGCTATGGCTAAATTTCCTTAGAAAGTTTAAGAAACCTGCTGACATTGACCCTATACTAGGGTGACCAGATTATCCATGTCAGGAAGGACACTTGGAGCTACTTCATGTTTTACAAATTAACACTGAAAGGCTCCTGTGCTTGACTAATTAGTTCAGGTCTTCTTGCGCTTTGACAGGTTTGTTTCCTTGATTGAAAGACTCATCCAGCTGTTTCACGTTAGCATTAGTAACACCTTCATGATTATAGGAGACTGACCAATCAGCACACAGCAAGAACTCAGTGCTTAAGTGAAATCCAGGTCCTTTTGATTGATGCGGTTGCTTATAAATCCAGTTCTGACTCCAAGCTCCCTCCCTGACATGGATTATCTGGTCACCCTTCCCTATATTATATCGATCCACCTTCCATAACTGCTTATCCAGTACAGGGTCACAGAAGGCATGAGGGCTGACCTCAGAAACACAGGACCAAAATGTCAGGAAGCCCCAGGATGGAGGGCGAGTTCGAGATGCCAGTTTGCATAACTGCATGTCTTTGGATTGCAGTGGGGAAGCCATGCAAACTCCTCGCATGGAGATGTCGCATCTCCTACCCTGGAGTAATAAGCTACAGGTCACCATGGCATCCTGCCTACTTTATAAATATATTTATATTGGTTTGGGCGGGGGGTTTAAGGATGGCCCCAAGGCAGTGCACGGCTTCCAATTCACACATGTACACCAAGGTGACCCCCACCCAAAGAGTCCATCCTCACCTCTGGGGGGTCCTGCCACCTCGTTGTTGCCTAGCAGCTGTTCTTTGTCGCTTCCTCGACACTAACCCGGCTGAGACCCCTCTGTCCTCTGCTCCTTTCGCCCCGAGCTGGTCCGCCGGGGCACCCGGGTATCGGGGAGTGAGTGGCGTCACGGGCCAGCGGAGTCCCCTTGCCGCTGTCGTGCCCCCGCCGCGCCAACCCGAAACGAGCGAATGACAATGCGATGTATGGAATCCCGAGAGCAGCCTGGTTTAATTAGCATCACACTGCGGTGGCCCATCGCCGGCTCTTTCAACGCGGTCCGGCTCGCTGCTCTCAGCTGGATCACCTCCAGTTATCCTTGTGAGCTTTGTCTTAACGCTGCGTCATGTCAGTGGGGGCCACCCCCCCCTTTCTCACTGGCGGCTCCAACACTCACACGTAATAACGATGACACTTCATCGATCCCTTGTGGGGAAATTCTCTTCCCACCGACCCCATCTTGCTCTCCATGACATGCAGACATATATGTAGGTGAGAGCAAATTTGGCAACGAAGGGCAGCCACGCCAGCCTCGTACCCGCAACCTTCTGATCACAAGCACAGAGGCTCATCCCGCTGAGCCACATGCCCCCAGACAGGCATGATGTCTCGCTGAGATCCGACAGACGCCATCATCCAAAGCGGCTTGCAGACCTCTCAAGTTTCACCAGCATATTTCAGTTAGTCACTGTAACATGTTCCAAGGACAGTGTTCGGTAAAGGGTCCAATGCTGGTTACTCCCTGGGACTCAGTCTTTTTGATGCTGGTGCCATGTAAGATCTGCTTTGGTTGGGAAGTTGGACTGGTCCATGTAGTGTGGAGATGGGGGGGGGGTCTTGTTTGTGGAATCTTAACAAACTGAGGGAGAGGAATGAACACAAAAGTCACAGAGACGACATCAGGCAGGGGACGTACTGGATTCCAGCCGACATGGACACAGTGTGTGGTCTGGGTTGGCCGAGGTGTGAGGGAGAAAACAGAAGAGCGTGTTGTATCATTAGTAAACAGCTTCGGATAAATGGAGGGCTTGTCACACTACATGGCCCTGCTCCCCCCCAATGCCCATTGCATCCCCCAAACTGAAGGACAGATTCCTGGGCCACTTTCCCACCTTGTGTGGTGTCCCCTCATCTGAGCAGTGGTACGCTCTGCTGTGAAATGGCTGCCAGGCCAGCTCTCACTGGGGGTGGGGTTTCAGTGTGGGGCTCGCAGGTTAAGCCAGTGGCCCCCTGCCAACCTTTCATTCCACCTTTATATGAAAACTCCACCGCTGCATTTACATGTCCGGCTTCTTGATGCTTTCGCCTAAATTTGGGGGAATTTCAGATTTTTAAAAATGTATTTAATATTCAGTTTCATGAGTGGAGTTTATATATTTTATTTTAATGTCATTTTTAATTGAAGACCTATTTAAAGATAAAGCAATATATATATATATATATTGCTTTGTGATTTTAAATCTGCTTCTCCTTTTAACCTTTTAGATCAGAAGCCACGAGAGCGAATGGTTGTGTTTCAGGCTCCAAGATAGTTTCCCGGAAAAAACAGAAAGGGTTCCCAGAAAAGCGGTCACGGTTGCAGCCACGATGGGCTGATTATCTGCCTGCCTGGGCTCCTCGCGGTTACAGACCTAGCGCTCACTCTGGGCTTGACTGACGGTGTTATAGACGATGGACACCGAGCCGCTTTCCCACTCAGTCTCTCGGCGAGTGTGAGGGTGAGAGAGCTGTCCCAGGAAGCCGCTGTTAGCTTATCGCTGCTTCCACTGAGAGGGGGGGGGGGGTTTAAGTCTTGCTGCCATTATCAGGACACACTGACAGCTCCTGTCTGAGAACCAACTGGAAATTCCATCCATCTTCCTGTCGCTTATCTAGTATTTGGCAGGAGATGGAGCAAGACTCACGTTCACCCAGGAAGGACGAATGGATGAAAGAATGAGTGAATGAATGAATGTTACATTTATATAGCACTTTCTAAGGCATGCAAAGCGTTTTACAGAATGGGGAGCCACTTCAGCCACCACCCCTGTGTAGCCCCCACCTGGATGATGCGACGGCAGCCATCCTGCACCAGTACGCTCACCACACAGTAGCTAAGGTGGTGAAGGGGCAGGAGGGAATTCACCAGTTAGATATAGGGGATGATTATGGGGCCAGATTTGATAGGGCCACAGTGGGCAGTGTTAGCCAGGACATCGGGGTACCACTCTTACACTTCCCAGGGATCTTTTATGACCTCAGAGAGTCAGGAACTTGGTTTTACGTCTCATCCGAAGGGCGACACAGTGTCCCTATCACTGCACTGGAGCTTTGGGATCCACCCAGACCACAGGGTAGGCTAACCTGGTGGCCAGACCAACCCCAGGAACGGCAGTCCGTCTCTGAGCACACACATGGTACTAAACAGGTCATTTCTACAGGCTCAAATTGGTTACAATCTCTGGATTCGATTCTGTCGCATCTTTTTTGTTAGTTAGAGATCACGTAAGACCAGATGGGGTGTGGGGTTGCATGGGTGGGTCCTGGAGTGGTTTCTTGAGGCTTCCAAGGCTGTTGTCCCTGTGGTGGATGAAGTGTTGTGCCTTATTAGTACAACTCACAGTGTTGGCTAACAGTGTTGGCTCAGTGCGGATCCCTCCCATCCCAGGTGAGTGAATCTGCTTGTAGGTTCACAGATGCCTGTTTTTATTTTTGGGCCTGAACACCCGCTGGGCTTGCAGTCCTGCACGCCTGCCAGCCGGTGTCAAAGCCAGCAGTGAAGCCCTGTAGATGGGGGAGGAACTTTCAGAAATGTTCTTTTTACCGTTCAGGGCTATGTCCTATTTACATAACTGATAGGGGTGTGTAACAAACTGTGTGTAATATCCGCAGCATTATTTTATGAGGCACCGTGGGAAATATATCACATTTAATGGCCCGTAATAAGGCCATTTTCTAATCTTATGCCACGAGTGAATATTGAGCCACTTATCATACCAAATAATGGTCAAATAAAACATCAAGTATGAGTTTAGGAGAAGCCTAATTGCGTATGCAGTGGTCTGTCTAAGACATAGTAAGTAGGAATGTGCTATTGTGTTGTGAATAATGGGGTTGCATGTGACTATGGGTGAGGTGGCACTAGGGCTCATCACCAAATGGCTTGATCAGTTAAATCATAATAATATTTTTTTCATACTTATCTCCACTAGTCATCCTTAATGAGCCCTTAAAAAATGCAAAATAAAAGAGGTTCTACATGTAAATGTATGACGCATATCAACACAATGGATCTATTAATTTTTCTTTTTAATTGTATTTCCAACGGGCAGTTTTTTTTTCAGGAGAATTTCAACCGTCCCTTATTCCAAGATGCACATATTCCTCCTGTACTGTTTCATTCGACTGAGTAATTGCTAAAATAAACTGTGTTACATCAGCTGTCGAACTTTAAATCTTAAACCTCCATTGCAAAGTCTATGTGGGTGGTATGCCTGCTGTCTGGTTTGCTAAAGGCTGAGAAATATTTTTTTTTCACCACGTGTTTGTGTGTTTCAGTCTGGATAAGACTATACAAGCACTCGGGGGGGGGGGGGGGGGGGGGGGGGGTGGGGGGGGCACATTTTTTTTTGAAATGGTTTTTGTAAAGGGGGTTAAAAATTGGCAAGGGAAGAGTGGGGGGGCGGCCCCCCAGTCCACAACAA
>JAOYFF010000128.1:18599562-18619226 GCA_025773925.1 Cryptomyrus ogoouensis
AGGCGCGGGGGGGGGGTGGGGGGGGGGGGGGGGGGGGGGGGGGGGGGGTGTGGGGGGTGGGGCGGGGGGGGGGGGGGGGGGGGGGGGGGGGGGGGGGGGGGGGTCGGTTGCTGTAGGGAGTGACATACTTATTTTGAACTGATTTATTGAAGATGGATTAAACTATAGTCAGTGAACGATGCAGTGGCTGCCCCACAGTCACACACCAGGATTATGGGGTCAATTCTAACCCCCTGCACTGTGTGTGTGTGTGTGTGTGTGTGTGTGTGTGTGTGTGACATGGATTTTCTTCCAATTCTCCCTCCAGTCCCAAGCTATGTGCTTAGGGGATTTGCTACCTCTAAATGTCTGCCCTGAAAACCAGTATAGGGTGAGTTGTGTGGAAGGTGGATGTACAGGAGATGCTTTGGGCATTAGCGCTGGCTAATCAGAATGCTGGCACTATCCATTCTGATGGCATAGAATCAATGAACTACATGTTGCATGACTGCCGCGTGTAGCAGCTTTCAGGGCCCAGTAGGTGGCGCTGTTGCCTCATCCCACCTCCCCATGGCTGGGGGTTTGACCCCGCCCCCAATCTCTGTGTGTGGGAGTATTATGTGGGTTTTCAATGGGTACTCCAGTTTACCCCCCTACATTTACGTGAACTGCCCTGTGTGTGTGTGTCTTGTGATGGACTGGTTACATTCCTACCCACTTCACCATATATGAGCAGCGAAACACTTCAGTCCAGCAGGGGGCATAACAGTTAATGACATGGATTTATAATCTAAATATTACATGTTCATATATTTGCTCAAGTAAACCAGCCTCTAGAGTTGGCTGTTTAATTCTGTGTATGTGATTGGCTTCTTCTCCCCAGATTGTTGCTCCTGGGTGAACCCTTATCTCGAAATCGGCGGTGGTGTGTGAGTGTGTGCATGAATGTCATCGCCTGCCATACAGTCGCTGTTGCATGGAAGATGCTGTGAACGGTCGTCTGCTGTTTATAGTGTAGGATAGCCGTTAGTGTGATGTTATTCTGTATGCCAAAAGAATGCAGACACCCCAGTTAAACAGAGGAATTTCCTATTTAATCCACATCCACTGCTGAGACAGATCTATAATCAAGCACACAGTTATGCATTCTCCTGCAACATACATTATCAGCAGAATGGATGGTTGTTGTACAGGAGAGGTTAATCACTTTCTACTTGGCATCATCGCCATCTTTCCAACATTTCTGCCCTGCTAGATCTGCCCTGGAGTGACTGTGAAGGACAAAACATCTGGGAACAAGTTCAGTTGTGAAGTGGTCAGTCACACAAGCTCACAGAAAGGAGCCCGATCACCCAACATCAATACACAACCTGAATGGCAGCAAATCCCACCAGCAATGTTCCAGCATCTAATGGAAAGCCTTCCCAGAAGAGCAGAGGCTATTATAGCAAAGGGCAGACTGACTTCATATTAATACCCTTGGTTTCGTAATGAGATGTTGGACAGACTGGTATCCACATACTTTTGGCCTTATAGTGTTTGTCAAAACCAGAGGTTGAAGCGGATGCTGAAATGCAGAGCTGCAATGCAGTTACTGGGGTAAAATAAATCCTGAATTCAGCACCATAGCGTGGCTGAGTGCTCTCTGAAGGGAACGTGTGGCCAGAGTGACGAGAAAGGCGCGGGAATCGAAGCGTACAGTTTGCTAGGAGCAGCGTAACAAAACCACACATCTTACAGCACTATGCATATTAGCAAGTCGAGTGTCTGACCGCGTCACTCGCCAGATTCGCGTAACACGCTGTGGTCCAAAACCTAGTACAGACGGGTACTTTTTCCAGATTTTGGAGTCATGTGATCCACGTCCTGAGATTACCCCGAAATCCATGCGCCCCCCCCCCCCAAAACACCGTCCTATGTCGTGTTTATTTGCATGTTCTTGTGAGTGAATGACGCTTTCCATCACGGAGGTCTGTAGGTAAGGGTCACGCTTGCTGTGGCAGAATGATGGTTTTCTTCTGCTTACTGACATGCTGACAACGATGTCCGGCCTGAGCAAGAGGGGCAGGTCGGCCCCCCACGAGGTAGCCGTCACTGACCGCTTCCTCAACCTTGTGTCCTCTCTCTCTCCTGGGCTGGTTCCTCCAGCTGTCCCCCCCCCCAAGAAACATTCAAAAACCAAGAAAATCTTCTCCGAAAGAGTAGCTTATTTATTTCAATTTCGCTTGAATCATAAAGGTATCCATCCATCAATTTATTTATTTTCCAGTAACATATTCAGATTGGGGTTTTGGGAAGGATGGGGGGGTGGGAGGGGGACATGGAGCACAGACCACAAGGTAGGGGTTCACCCTGGACATTATAGGGTAGGGTATCGGTGCACCGTAAAATACCCCAGAAGGGACAGGATGGATGGATGGATGGAGAAAAAGATTAATTTCTATAGCTACATATGCAATGTGAACGCACAGAAGAATTGACTGCAGCAATATATGAAACTTTAGAATTTTATTATGTTGCTGTTCTTTTGGAATATTAATACGTAGTTGTGTGAAAAGTGTGCTTGTGTAGATTCCTGCCCGCACCACAGAGGTGACCACATCCCACAAGGCTGTGCTGGCAGCAGATTGGTCACCTTTGTATGAAATGGATGTGTAAGGGCGAGAAGGCAGGGGCAGTCAGCCCTCAAAAAACCTTCCAAAACCTCCCCGCTCTTACGTGTTCTATTGGCCTTTTGTGTCTTAAAGTTGCCAACTTCCAATTGGCCGATGTACATGTTATTTGATTGGCCAGAATTTAGATTTGATTGGCCTTCGCTTGTAATGACTGTATGAGAGGTGAACCACAAGGCATCGCGTGACAGTAAATCCTCTCCTCTGTTTTCCCATAACCGATTATAACCGATTATCCCGCGCAAGTTTCTGGTTAGTCTGGACACCATCCCTGGAAGTACAGGACATGAGGTAGGGGACATTCTGCCAGGGATGTCCGGGCCTTACTGGACCTACGCTCACAAACTATGGACCATTTTGTCACCATTCCTCATAAACCTTATGTGGACCCGCAGATCCACAATCCTGGAGGTGAAAGGCCACATAGCTACCGAGCAAACCGCCCAAGAGAAACTGCGGAATAATAAAACAGAATGGAAAGGTCACATGGATAGCAGACTTTAAAAGTGCAGACAGCATAAAATAAATCAAATTCAATTGACAGGCAGAAAGGTAAACATCTAATGAGCATCATTCCTTGTAGTAGCACCTCTGGCTTTTGTTGAAGAAAAAGGCATCTTACTGTTTTGTAATTCATTAAATCACCTTCTGCCTGGTTGATGGGTGATGAGGCTCATTTTAAAGGGTTGTGTTGTCAAGGATGCTTTTGTGTCTTATAGTTGCCAGCTTGTATTGTCTTAGGTGGATGATATTTTTTCCCTTGTGTTGTTGCTTGTTGTGCTAACCCATACTTGTTGGTGGATGTTCTTGGGAAGAATTTGATGCATACCAACGATGTTCAAACCCCACCAAAGTGCCCCTTGTGTGTCCCGCAGAAGCTGTGCTCTAACCAAGATCCCCCTCCCCACTGATTTTTCCAGCTGGGACGAAAGCAGCTCCATCAGCAGCGGCCTAAGCGACGGCTCCGACAACCTCAGTTCCGAGGAATTCAACGCCAGCTCCTCACTGAACTCGCTGCCCACCACGCCGGTCGGTTCTCGCCGCAACTCCTCGGTCGTGGTGAGTGAGGAACGCCGCCGTCGTAGCCGCCCGCCGCCCGCCGCCGTGGGGCCGGGGGGGCAGCCGCTGACTCAGACACTTAAACAGCTTTTAAATCGCTAAGGGAGAAACCGATAGCATCCATTACATCTCTGAGTGTGTGCAGAGGGGTTGGGATGAGTTCCTGGTGCCACATACTGGGGGGGGGGGGGGGGTTGGAGGGGGGAAACGTCAGAGGTGAACCCCCTCTACTCACCTGTGACTGATTACATTCAGAGAATGAGACAGGTTTCCTGCATGTGTCACATGACTTCCGGTTGCCTTTCCTGATCCCTCCCATACAACCCCCTAGGGGAGAGGGGGGGGTCCCTTTTACACAGACTGGAGAACAGGCTCTTTAAGCTCCGAGCAGGACGAGCTCCCTGAGCCCAGCACACGCTACTGCACAGCCCGTGATGCAATGTGGAGATAATTCTATGAGAACACGATGAAACTCCAGCAGGGGTGTCGTAAGGGCGAAGGACAGGCTGCAAGGAGGCGGCAGGGCCGGAGCTCGTCCCTAGTTATTGTCACCAAAATCAGTGCTTCGGCACAGCCCTGCCTTCGCCTTGGGGACACCCCCCATCTATAAGTCTCCTGACTTAATTTTCCTCTGTTTTGTGCTTCAGGGCTCAGTGCTGAGACTCAAACACCCCATCAGCGATATATCTACATGCATGACTCACAGGGTCTGCTAGGGTCACTGTGACTCTTGATTAGAAACATCACGCTCGACCGCTGAACTCGAAAACACAGGAAAACTACAATAACTAACAGGGAATCTTATCGTGACTACGACTAACAAGCGCATCTGTACGCAGGGAAACAGCCACAGTAAACCACCAAGCAACCTAATAAAAACAGACACTTAAATACACTGCCTAGACAGCGGACAGGTGAGAACCATAACAAATCAACTGATCATTAAGGGCAACAAGGAACAGGTGGGGTAGCTACAATTAACAGGCACAAAGAAGTCAATTAACAGATAGAGGAAAAGGACCGAATTCTATGGAAAACCAAGAATAGGCCAAATAAACAGGGAATAAGGAGCAAAAACAAGGATCTGTAACTGAAATATCAATAGAAATGCTAAACCAGATGAACACAAAACCAACAAACTTTAAATAAGCAGTTGAGACTGGCCTCTGCCCAGCAACCAAAAAAGGGGAATTTGGAATGGTGACCGACCTCTTAGCCTGGTAAGCCTCGCAGCGGTCCAGGGAGCAGACAAAATACACTGGAGATTTAAGGCTACAAGACAGGAGAGGGAACGGGATGGCCAGCGACACCTGCTGGTCAAACAGGGACAAAACATATGGGACAGGGCCAGATGGGTACCGATCCTGATACCCACAATGAAAATGGTGTCCAGCCTCCTGCTGACGTTGCCACCTCTGCAGAGGACCCTCAGCCCCTGAGGCAGCCACACAGCGCTGCCATGGCAACCACATTTTTCGGGAACTCCGGGGCAGGGATGATGAAGGCTGGCAGAGGGCTGAGATTAGCCACATGACCTAATGAAATGCTTTTGACGAGGCTCTGAGTGCCCTCTGCCAGAGTGTGGATCGGGCAGGTCAGGGCTCTCTGGGGTCAAGACATTTATTCTTTTGGTTTGTCTTTTTTAACTGACTCATCGATGGACTTTGGCTTTGACCTTGACCAAGTTTACTCCTTGCTTTTATCAAGAAAGCCCACTCTCTCTATAATGTTAGCATGGCCGGGGGGGGGGCAGCCAGTTGACGTTGGACCCCCTGAGATTTTTTTTCTCCCTACTTGGGAGTTTTTGGTTCCTCTCCTCCATCGTCATCTTTCTTTCTTTCTTTCTTTCTTTGTCTTTCATTTTACCCTGTTTTTGCATTATTCTATCTTAATAATATTGTAATGTATCACAAAACACCCATGTAAAGCACCTTGGAGTGACTCTGTTGTGAAAGGTGCTATATAAAAATAAAAAAATAAATAAATTGAATAGTAGTATTCAGTCCCAGATCTGTATTTGCACATTTTTCACTAATTAACCTTGATTGAGTCGTTTATCAAATGAATTGCTCCATTTAAATCGCATTAATACAAGTGCTTAAACCAAACAATGGGTTGCCAGTCGCAGGATTAAAAAATCACTTTTAATCGGTGTTGTGAGTTGCCAGATCCAAGATTGAAGATATTAATTTAGACATATTTAGACAGTTTGTCAGTCACAGCCCTGAACTGTTCAGCGTGTTCCACAGCTGAGTCACATTTTTAAACTGCTTTCATTCATTCATTTCCTGTCTTCTGACTTAACTCTCTGTTATACGTTAATTTCTTTTTCTTGAGTTGTTCTGACAGGCCGGCGTTAAAGCGCTTTTAATTGTCGATGTCACTCAGGAGTACCAACTGTTATTTTTATCTTTTGGATTGTTTTTTTTTTTTTTTGTCACAGTGATTTGTCACAAAGCAGAGGCCCTCGAGCGTGAGTAATAATCAGCTCCACGTTGTGCCGTAAACGTGAACGGGCAGCCAGCAAAATCCATGTCAGAAAATGTGGAGGAGAGAGTCGTCCTACCAGCGTTTAATCTCTCGTTTCCAGCCAGAAAAACTGATCAAATTTATCATAATAATAATAATAACATGTAATGAAATATGTTAAGAGTGTGACTGAGCACGGATTGCTGTGACTTACTGGTGGTCGGTTTTCAGATCATTTGCAAACTGCAGTAGACAAATACGTCTTTATTCTCATCCTCAGCTGCGTACAGATGCAGAGAAGCGCTCCCTGGTTGAGAGCGGCCTGTCCTGGTACAGCGAGGACAGCAAGGGCCACCGTAAGGTGGGGGCTGGGGGCTACGACACGGGCAGCCTCAAGACGGAGTCCTCCAGCAAGTGGAGGAAGTCCCGCCCCCTGGAAGCCGCTGGCGAGGACGCCGGGGGGAAGGTGGAGCTGAAGAAGCCGCAGAGCCTGGGCCGGCCCGGGGGCTTCAAGAAGGGCCGCAACCCTCCCGTGGGGGTCACCTCCCCCATCACCCACACCTCCCAGAGTGTGCTCAAAGTGGCAGGTAAGACGCCCCAACTTGTGTTTCCTCTCAGCGTACGTCCGGGAACCTAGACTGCCGATTGGTCAGCCACCGGCAGAAGTGTTACAGCCCCGGCGAGCCGGACCCCGAGCGGGTTGGACGGCCGTCGGGTTTGGCACCGACACGCCGCAGCTGCTGACAGCTCCTTTGAAAGCTGCGCCGCATTTGAGCCCCGCAGCCCACGCACTTCCTGCCAGCTGAACACCAAAGCCACTCAGTCTGTGTGTCCAAACACCTCGCTGTCCTGTGGAATGTGTGTTTATCGCCGACAGCTCCGCAGACCTCAAATGATGTCTCAGCAGCCGGAACCAGCTGTTTGAGAGACGGTGTCGGTACCTGTTACTTATTTTTCTGTCAAAGGAAACACGCGTTTAGTGAACGCAGATCTCAGCTGTAAAACTACTCTGGTGGTTCTCGGACGCCATGGCAACGGACTCCCAGTCGCACAGCATGAAGGATGAGCCGGCAGTAAACTAACAAGCTACTGTACAGCGCGGCTTTTTCCTCCATACCTGTCAGGGTTCTCCTTCTTCCGTGATTCTGATGTAACCGGTGCTGAGCGGCACCTCAATTTCCACGGCTGTCGATAACCTGCTTCCGGCACCAGGCCGGGAAAACCTTCCCATCCGATAAGTACACATGGTGAACGGAATGGCATCTCTACAGAGAGCTTCCCCGCTATGAGATCAGACTGAGCTTTTAGCATTTTTTTGAATGAGACTGACATCACGCTGCAAGCTCTCCCTCCTCCCCCCGGGACGGAGAGCGAAGCCAGTTTCGTTGAAATCGTGTAAGAGGAGCTGACATCAGCGTAAGCCATAGTGCCACGTCGCCCTTTATTTGCATTTACTTTTTTCTTTTTATCAAAGAAATTTATGCTTGGCTTTGAATTTAGTCTGGAACAATCCAAACACAGCTGATTGTTATTATTGCCATATAATTTATTCATGGGGAATTGATATTAGGTTTTATCTGTTTTCATGGATATTTGATCTGAAAGGGATCAGCTTGCAATGCAAGAAAAGGTGTGTCTGTAAAAAGCAGGCTGTTTTCCTCTTTATAGTGTGGGCTTTGATTTTAATTGTAATTAGAAATTAATTATTTAAGCCCAATCAGGATTGGGGCTTAAATTATGGTCGAGGTGGAGTTGTGCATCGTCATGTCTTCATCACTGTGGGGAGGGTCGTCGAGTCGTTCGGGGGGGGGGAGATGTTATAGCTATTAAGGAGCTATTAAGAGAGTGGGGGGGGCTGCTGAGGATGGACCAGGTGGCCCTGGCTAGCATGTAGGGGGCGATCTGGAATGCTCGATGGCACGATGGCTCGATGGCTCGATGGCATGGTCCCTTGGCACGGAATGAGTTGTCAGCAAGGTCGTTTGTTTTTTCTGTGTGGCGTGGCTTAACCCCCCAGGCGGGGGTGGGGTGGGGGGAGCACGGATGCCTCGACTAGGGCATGGTCACAGGCTGTTCATATGGGGCAGCCTGCTGCTCTGTGTCCACCGCGGTCACTGGGTTGTGGCTCGGGATCGTTGGTCTGGGGGTGGGGGGGAATGGGAGGGTGCCGTGTCCTCTGCTCCAGCAGGGCTCCTATTGGCTGGAGATGAGGGGTAGGGGAGGGGTGCCGTGTCCTCTGCTCCCATTGGCTGGAGATGAGGGGTCGGAGAGGGGTGCAGTGTCCTCCGCTCCAGCAGGGCTCCCATTGGCTGGAAGTTCTCGGGTGATGATGAGGAAGGCCGTGAAGGTGCCCTGGCCAGTTCCCCGCATGCTGCTTCTCTAGCAGTCCAGCCATCCATGCTGAGACCGTCCAGACGGTCCTGTTTTACTCCCCCAACACTGGCTCACTGGCCGCCGGCCCCCACTGCTTAGAGAGTGGTGAGGCTTTTTTTGGCATTCCTGGAAGGCAGCTCCGGATTCGCTCTCCCTCCTGACCTGCTGTGTATGTAGATGATGGCTTATTTTATTGGGGGGGGGGCTTATTATTGGCTATTGTTTTCCAAACAAGGACCACATCCACTGCACACCTCCTTGTATGTACAGTACTGTGCAAAATGAGGTTTAAAAGATCTTCATGTCACGCCAGTATTTGCACTTACCGTCCAATACACCCATGTATTTTTTCACTCGACCACGCCTCGTCTGGTTAATCAATAACTCACTGACTTTTTTTAAGCAATTAAATTGCTTAATTAATTAAGTGAGGTGGTTGAAATGTATCAGGTACACGGAATGGCTGAGGTGCCCCTGAGGAGCGGTTTGGGAACTGAAGCCGTGTTCATCTAGCCGTCCAACTGAATATCAGGAACGTTTTGGAGGACAAAAGAAATTCTTTTTAGGTTTCATTGTGTTACTTTTAATTTGCATATGTTCTAATGTTAAACTGTGTTTTTGCTCTGCTGCACTTACTACCCTGATAAATAGCTTTAAATCTCTTCTTTTACTCAACACTGCAGTCACTTATCTACCTTAGAAACCTACAAGGACACTAAGAATATTTGTTTTCTTCAGTAGTGTTTTCTCTCCGATAGTGGATTAGCTGTAGGTTTTTAATTCATTAGTTTTCTAGCTATGTTGCATTGAGGTTAAATATCCCGCAGTTTGCAGTGAGGCATTTTGCTTCTTGAGCTCTTACATGAAAGCTTGACATCACTGGGTGTGGTTCACGGTAACTTTAATGTCAGCTGTCCAGCTGACCTTGGAAAAAACGTCTATTTTTGGTTTCCTGGGAAAATCCGAATTACCAAATAATTAAAGGAGGAATGAAATGGGTCCTGGCGATAATTAAGGTTCTGACTTGAGCCTCCGTGTGCGTGTGGCCCCCGCCTGCAGCACCAAAGAGCGACCCGAAGGCGGTGGACAAGGCCAAGATGGCGGTGAAGGGGGCAGCCCTGCAGCGGTCCTGCTCGGACGCGGGGAAGGAGCGGGGGGAGCCCCGCAAGCCGCCCACAGGGCTGAGCCGCCACCCCACTGCCACGTCCTTCGGCTACAAGAAGCCCCCCCCGGCCACGGGCATGGCCACGGTGATGACGGCGGGTGGCGTCACCATCTCCAGCGGCTCGGCCACCGTGGGGAAGACGCCGAAGTCTTCGGGCATCCCCATCAAGCCCATGGCAGGAGGGGGGGCCGGTGGCAGCTGCGGGGGGGGCGGGGGGCGCAAGAACAGCCTGGACGTGTCCAATTGCGAGCAGGGATTCTTCTCACCCAGCTCCCGCAACAACATCCAGTACCGCAGCCTCCCCCGGCCCGCCAAGTCCAGCGCCATGAGCCTGACCGGCCGGCCCACAGCCCGGCCCGTCAGCAGTAGCATCGACCCCAGCCTCCTCAGCCTGAAGCCGGCCCCTGTCCCCATGACCGTCCCCTCCCCCATCACCGGGGGGCCCAAGCAGAAGGACCTGTGCAAGCCTACCAGCCGCGCGGCACTGGGCCCCGTCAACCAGACCGACCGCGAGAAGGAGAAAGCCAAGGCCAAGGCTGTGGCATCCGACTCGGAGGACCGGGTTCAAAAGCCAGACTCCTCCCAGATGGCAGGGGAGGGCGGAGTCAAACAGCTGGGCCTCCGCCACTCCAGCGGGAGCAAGTACTCCGAGCTGTCCTCTCCCACAACTCCCAGGTAGGCCCTCCCTTCGCTTACATCCTCCACTGTCTGACCATGTGACCATCCTCCGCCGTCCATGATTGACCTTCAGGGTCCTAGAGCCAGATGGTCTTAGACACAGCCAGCCTTTCTAGAATAGCTCCTAAGCTCACACCCTGTGGTGCCTGAGTACCTCGGGCTGAAAATGAACCCCTTGTCTTACATATTAGTCCCCTAGACAGAGCAGCTGTACAGCAGTTTCGGACATTACTGGAGAAAAAATAACCAAAAATTCCTTCCTCTCAGAAATACTTCGTAGAGGAATCAGTTTCCGAGAAGGACACGTAAAAACAAGTCGGTTTTCAGCACAAAATGTGCATCCAAATAGCCGGTGAAGCACCTTGAACTTCCAGCTGATAGCTTTCGGAGACTCCAGTGACAGTCCATGAGCTGATGTCCATTGAAAAGTTAATAAAACACACATTTCCACTGAGGAGGCTAAATTTAACCAACAAGAATATCGACCTGCCTCATGTCTTTAACTGGTCTCTTCAGAAATAAATTGGAGTAGACGTTTAGGGCAGCGAGTGTCCTTTTCATGTGGCTCCTGTAGTCGGTCAGCCTCTCGCAGTTCCACTCCAGGAGCTCCTTGGACAGATTCCCCGGCATGGGTTATTCTGAGGAACCTGTATTTTTCTGTAGCTCTCTTTCTATCTTCCTCCTCACCAGTCCTGCATTTTCCATTTTCTGCATGTAGCATGTAGTTTTCTGTCCCAATTGACCTTGACTTACATAAATGGTTGGAGGTTGGATGAATGGAATTGATGGGCAATGATGCCATTTATCAATATACTGACATATTTTCAGAGTGACTGAAATATTGACATATTTTCAGAGTTATAACTAGTAACGGAGGCATAGTATTGGGAATGATCAGATACTTCTGAAAAAGGGTGTCCATAATTTGACAAATGTTACGAAGAATACTTTTGCTCCAACCCTCACTGCTTTCAACCTGCCGTATTCATTATTAGCCTGTTAAGGACCATATTAGCCTGATTAAAGTAGGGATGGAATGAAAACCTTCTGGCAGAACGTCCTCTAGGATCAGGACTGAGAGTCTCTGGATTAGTAGGACATAATGTGCAGAAAATTCAGAATGTTGCCGTTCTTGACCCTACGTACGGTCCTCCTTCTTCCTTACCTACATTGCGGCCAGCTGCTGGCTCCTTCCAGCCCCCACGCTCATTATGCTCTCGTGTGACCCTCAGGCTGCTCTGCAGTAAGTCCCTGGGGAGGCCGCCCAGCCTGGCCCACCTGGACAAGGTGAACTCCAACAGCCTGGACTCCTGCGTGACCCTGCACGACCTGCCGCCCAAGGTGCCTCCCTTCTCCAAGCTGCAGGACCTCGCCGACTCGGTGCCGCCCCCCCGGCTCACCCCCAGCCCCGCCCCCGTGCTCCACATCGACTCCCCCAGCTGCTTTTCGGGACAGGCCCTCAGCGTGGGCGGCTCGCCCCTGCTGTACCCCAAGCTGTCTGGCTTTCACCGCAGCATGGAGTCCCTGCCCCTCCAGATGAGCGTCCCGTCCAGCCCCGCCCCCACCGGCGACCGTGAGCCGGAAAGGACCTCGGCGGTCTGGAGTGCCGGCAGCAGGGCCTCTCTCACGCTCCCCGAAAGGTATGTGTCTCCGCTCCATGGGCCTGTATTCTGATGCAGCATAAATTAGCCCCCTATTGGGCTGACATGGTATTACATGTCTCCCCTCTTAACAGGCCTATTGCCTTCAGGCAATGTAAACAGGCTCTTCCAGTCTGAACTCCCATGATTCATTGCAGCAACAAACCGCAGGGTTAAAACAAATCATGTGGAGATGTAGCAGTGACATTCTAACTGTCCTCCAAAGGCTTCCGGCCAGATTTAAATCCCTTTGTTCCACCTGTCGTGCTGTGACAGCTCCGGTGAGCGTCCCACGCTTTGCAGAACGTGCGGCAGCGTGTTTAGTGCAACTAGCACCATCTATTGGCAGGTGAAGGAGAAAGAGGCGTTTACCATTCAGGTTCTTTAAACTGGGGAAGAAAGACAATTAACTGGCACTAAAAAAACAACCTGCTCTGCAGCAGCTTCTTACGTGTTGATACAGCTGTAAACTCTGGTGTATGGGAAGGTGCGTTATGGGGGATGCAGTGCCGTGGACGGGATGCCAGTGATCGGAAAGGTCTTCTTAAAACCAGTGATTGATGGATAAATCCCTGTCCTGGGCCTGTTGGTGGAGTTTGCATGATCTACCTCATGACTTAGTGGGTTTTTCAGAGACAATCAAAAATCAGCTGAATTTTAGTCTCTAAATAAATCCCCTTGGTATGCGGGCTGGGATAGGGGACAGAGATCCCACCCAGGATATTCCCAGCCCTGTGTTTGGGGGGGTCAGGGATCCCACCCAGGATATTCCCAGCCATGTGCTTCATGGGATTCCTCTTGCAGACCCATTAATAGATTAACGCATGAGGATCAGACGTCTGTCGGTCAATGACAGATTCATTCATATCCTGAGTCATTGTCAGCGGTGTGGCTGTTGCAGAGCTTGTAACATTAGCTAATATTAAACAGTCCTTGTTGTCCGGTAGCTATATGTACATTTAAATTCCCCAGCACTTCCTGTCTGTTATTACCTGAAGCCATTAGTCAAATAATAATAATAATAATAAATAATGTGTATTTCTTGCTGTCATTATATGGTTTTTCATAAATGCTCTGCCTGTTTACAAGAACATTTCCATTATGTATCACACAAGGTGAACTGAAATATCAGAACAGAAATAACTCATAAAATATCTATTTATGCTCCTTAATAGATGGGTCTTAATCGCCTCCATATTTTGCCCTGCGGCTATAATTGACTTGACCAGCGTGGCGTACGGGGTGAGAGAGAAGGTTAATGGTTCCTATAATTTTATTCGGGCGACCAACAATGTCACTCTTTCCTTTGTAGTGGACAAAGAGACCGGAACACTTTGCCCAAGAAAGGACTAAGGTGAGGTGTCTGCCACTGATGTACATGGGCAACTCTAATGTAGCCTTGCAGTTAAAATAATAATGTCTGCCCCCCTCCCCCCCCGAACTCGCAGTCGCTATAGTTCTGGTCAGGCAGAGGATGACGGAAAGGAGAGACGTCACTCGCACACCATCGTGAGCCTGACCGACTCGGGGACACCCCCGCAGCTTCCTTCCCCTACCTCCACCCCCCCGGCCACCTCAGGCAAAGCCCCCCTCACTAACGTGGGTGAGTGCCCGCCCCCCCACAGAGCATGCCTGACATAGCTCAAGTAGCCAGCTCCTGTCCAGGTCACGGAAAATATGACACCTGAAACAGTGAAAAAGTCTGAATCATCATGCTAGATGTACTTCCTGCTGGGATGGTCACATGACATGCAACACCAGCTGAGTCTGATTGGTGTAGCTTTGTCATGTGACCTTTGCAGCCTTTATATTCAAGTACTTTCTCTCACAATAGTTATTTTTATATAGCATTACAACTATTCCTTCCTAAGTAAGGACAAATGTAGACATCACTTTTTGGCTATAAAAAGAACAACAACACGTGATATGTGTTGTATCGGATCCAGTATTTAATGTGACTGAACCAGGCCCAGGGTTTCTGATTTATGGTTAGTGAGGCTGACTTCCCATGTGTCTACAACCTCATGACCCTGTTCCCTCCCACCCCTCCACAGTGGCCCCCACCCCCAGTGCCGGCACTCCCCGCATGACTCGCTCCAACAGCATCCCCACCCAAGACGCTGCCTTCGATCTGTACGCAGCACAGCCTCTGGGGAGCCCCGTCTCGCTGGCGGACCGGCCCAAAAGCATGATCCGCTCAGGCTCCTTCCGCGAGCCCGGGGACGACGGTAAACAAGTGGCCTTTGCTCCTGGGAGATCCCCGTCCTCCCCAGATTCATCCCCTTTCTGTCTCTGCCTTCCCCACCATACGCTGGCAGTGAATCTCCTATTCTAATGCTGCAGAAGTGTACAAACTCATTGATGGATGGATGGATGGATGGATGGATGGATGGATTGATGGATGGAAGAAATGGTCCCCCTTTTTGGCACACCACGGTGTGCATCGAACGGGCAGGACTGTTTCTGATGATTCCCCAAATTCTCCATCACCCTTCTTTCTTCAGCTGCCCCCAGTGCTTCCGCGTCAGTCCTCTGAGGGAGTCGGCTCTCCTGCGATTTTGTTCATTATCTTGACATATTTTGCTTCGCTAACTATTTACAGGTGCTGCCGCATCCTGAATCGCTAGAAATGTCACAAACTCCATCGGCTAAACCAGGGATGGGGAACCGGTTCCATGGAGAGCCGGTGTGCGTGTGGGTCTTTGGGATGGCCTCTCAATCAGCCAATCACAGTGGGTCCCTCGGACTGGAGTTGAGAACCACTGCTTTATTATTGGCTGACCAAGAGGCCATCCCAAAAACCTGCACCGGCCCACCGTGGAACAGGTTCCCCAACCCTGGGCTAAACCATATGTTACTGTGTCCTTTGTTTTTGTCATTTAAGTGCAATACTGCTCTACAAGCTTATAAACATCTCAGCCGTGACTGATCCTTTTATGTCTGATGTGTATCTTGATATCAGCTGGGCTTTGTGATATATACATATATCATATGCAAATATACTGGCAAAATAGTTTGTTTAGTTAAAATGTCTTAAATCAGAGAAAACAAAAGCATTTATACCTGACAGGATACAAGATGAATGGAATGATTCATGTGTGAAAACGAAAACAGAGAATCAATCTTGTTTTATCTTTATGTTTAAACTGAAACATGTCTGATGAGTTTTTCTTTTTTGCATTTGGTTGTGGAAGATATATTATGTCTTATTTTCATTTCATGCTTTCTATCCTTTTTAATTAGCGCGCAGATCTTGTCTAACTCCGTACGGCTCCTCCAAATCGTGTTCAGCATCTGGAGACTTGTTATAAAACGCTAAGCCTTTAATTTCTCTCCCTGTCTCGCTTTGCAGTTCACGGCTCCGTGCTCTCCCTGGCTTCCAGCGCTTCTTCAAACTACTCCTCGGTGAGCTGAGCTCCCTGTCGCCCCCCGGAGGCTCTCCGGATACCCTCCCAGAGACTGCCCCCCCAGCCCAGTGCCGGCAGCTCTGCCGTATCGTTGTGGCGGCTGTATTTTCTGACTGGTGTGAAATGTCTAGAGCAGGGTTATTCAAATCACGGGGGTCCGAGCCCTGCTGGTGTTCCAGCCTTCCTTTACCTGTCAGCCAGGTGTGAAGCCTCTGACCAATCAGAATCAGTGATCATTAAACTAACCCAGGAGAACTGAAAACAAGGCCTGGATTTGGAATCGAGGTCCAGATTTGAAGAACCCTGGTCTAGAGTCTCGGGCAACCTAGCGAAGCCTGGAACTTTCATCCGTGTAAAATTAGCAATTTGCCGGCTCTGTGTGCTTATGAATCTACGCTAGATAAATGGTGCTTCATTTATGATTTATGGAGGCGCAGATGCAGCCAGACCCTTCTGCACTTAACCACACTTCATGTTTAGCCACGTTTAGCGCAGTAAACCTCCTGTAAGATATAAACGTCCTTTGATTGACTGGGTATTCGGCTATACTGTGTTAACAAATAAATGCGTGCAATTTCCCAAGGTTGCATGTGTGAATTGGTTGGAAAAAGCTCCCCTTTTCTTTAAGAAGTTATTTTTGCACAGGTAGCTGTGGTCTCCGTCTCTAACTGTACCCCCGTGACATTCTAGCCTTGCGTACCCTGATCTCAGTGCCCCCCCCCCCAATCCACCTCCTGACCCCCTTATCTTCTGTCTGCTGCTCTTCTACTCTCTCACTCTCTCGTTTATCTGTCCTTCACGCTCTCCTAGGCTGAAGAAAGGATGCAGGGCGAGGTAAGCCTCTTCCTGTCCCTCTTCACTTTTTGTTCCTCCTCCTCACCTTCCTCCATGCTGTCACCAAAGACCTACACAGACTGTCCTACACAGACTGTCAGAACTTGGTAATGTAGCTCCCCATGTTGTATCTGGGTGGGAGCGAAATCATGGACCAACCTGGGGTCCCTGAGGACCGGTTTGTGAAACACTAGTTCACGTTAGTTTTGCCTGTGGGTGATGCAGACAAGGATCGTGAGGAACTTGTAATTCCTTTCATTTAGAAAGAGCATAAAGTTGTTGTTTTTCTAAAAACGTAACTGTTTATTTTCACAGCTGTTGTATAAAGCACAGCTCACTTGGCATTGATTTTGCGTGCTGATGTGAAACACGCATACTCTTCAAGTGCCATTCTCAGCTCCATGACATAATGTTGACGTGTCGTATGAAGGTAGCTGTAGATCATTAGCCAGCATACATGGGTATGATTCCATTGGGCCAGCGTAGATCTTTTCCATATGGCAAATCCTGTGCTGGGTGTGATTCATACCAAACATCTTTCTGAGTTATTACGGTGTTGTTAAATAGACCATTGCTATCGCACTTTCCAGCGTGTGCAGAGAAGGGGAGTCCCAGTCGGTCAAACTCCTCTGTTCCCTTTTCTCTTGCAGCAAATCCGAAAGCTCCGGCGAGAACTGGAGTCATCGCAGGAGAAGGTGGCCTGCCTCACCACCCAGCTCTCCGCGAATGTAGGTGTCCCAGTGAAAGCCCAGTCCATTTCAGGCCCATAGCCCCAAACATACAGCCCCCACCTGGCCCTGTGGCAGCCTCATGTGAGCCCATCCTACACAGCTTACAAACAGCTCTCAAATTTAAAATGTTATTCTCTCAGATGCCAGACACTTTGAATATGTTTGGACGTACTCCAGTATTCTACTGGATATCCATAAGTGGAGAGACTTGTATTATGTTTAGCTTTTTCTTTTGTTGTTTGGCCATTTCTGCTTTAAACTGGAGCATTAGTGGAAGTCATTTTTATAACTTTTTGCACCAACTACGTCAGGTGCTTCTAATTAAAAACTGGTAAAAATGTGATAAATACGTTTTTTTTCTGTGTCTCGCCTGTCTGCCCATTTTTGATTGATGCAGGGAGTTGTCGTCAATGACATCAGTCACAAGTGTAAGACTTCAGTTTGCGTGCTAATGACTCACTGTAGCTGTGGAGCCCGAGTAGAAACTACAGTTACACTGCCATCTGCTGCTGTCAAACAGTACTGCACAGTACTTTTGCGTACAGTTACACTATATGGACAAAAGCATTGGGACACACCTCGCAATCACTGAATTCAGGGGTTTCATTCAGACCCATTGCTACAGATGTATGAAATCGAACACATAAGCATGCAGTCAGGTTTGCAAACATTTGGGAAAGAATGGGTCATTCTGAAGAGCTCAGTGAATTTAAAGTGGCACTATCATAGGATGCCACCTTCACAATGCGTCCAACATCAGTGCCTGACCTCGCAAATGCTCTTCTGGGCAAAACTTTCCCCAGACACACTCCAAAATCTTATAGAAAGCCTTCCCAGAAGAGAGGCAACTGTTATAGCTGCAAAGGGGGACCAACTCCATATTGATTTAGAATTGTGATAGGATTTAGAATGTGATGTCATAAAAGTTCCCGTGTGTGTAATGGCCAGGTGTCCAAATACTTTTGTCCATATAGTGTATCTGCAGTCTGGATCCATGTGTTTCATTTCACTGACCTGTGACTTTTTTTTCTTGGTGCAGCAGAATTTCAGCAAGATGCCCATTGTGTGATACTAGCATGAATGATAGTGTTAGAGGAGGCTGTTCTGCTGGTATGGGAGGCCGGTGCCTGCAGCCAGGCCTTGAGCGAGTGACTGTGCTAACAGGACTGATGATGAAGGAGCAGGATACAGAGAGCAAGTGGAGGCTCTGGTGATGTCACGTCTGCACAGTGTCTGCGCAGCGTCTGCACAGTGTCTGCCGCGAAAACCTTGCAAATCACACGGACATTCGGCTAGACGGAAGCATAGCAACTTTACACAGAATAGTGATTTTAGGCATTTTTTTTTTATAGAAATGTATTCATGCCCCAAATTTGTGTTCTCAAAAGAAAGAAAACAAATTTGTTAAAGAACACCTAGTAAAGTCCCTCTGTGAGGAAAATTGTTGCGGCGTGGTAAGAATTGTGGGATGTCTTACAAGTTGTTGTAAACTGTGGAAGCAGAAACCACTGTTTGTGTTTTACTGAAAGTATCGACCCAAAGCCAGATTTAATAGGACAGGCTTTGAGTCTGGCGAATACACACTGAGGTGCCCGGGGGGGGGGTGAGATGGTGAAACATGAGATTCGACAACTGCCACAGGCGGGACATTGATTTTGGGGCTCTGTGGCACGTCAGGGACAAACAGGCGGCGTGTTTACAGATTCCTTAAGGGTTGAGTTAGTTTTGTGTTCCTCTGCCATGGAGTCAGTTTGCAGAACAATGCGGGGGAGTAAGCCTTTTAACGCATGTCTGTGGAAATTAATATCAACACTCTTTACTGTTCAAGTTTGGAGCAGTCAACACATTGCAGTCTTTTAAATATAAACTTAAAACTAGTTATAAATTATTGAGATGTCTCAAAATCTGAAAGCTGAGGCAACTAAACTCAAACACAATCTCAGTACTTAACGTTCCGCTCAAAAGATGCTTTATTTAATCCTCAAGCTGTCATTATCACTACAAACTGACTCTGTGTTTATGATTCAAAGGTAATACTGTGGTTATTATTTTCATGAACTAATCATTGTAATTTGCTTCAAAATATTATAAATGCATTGTTTAATTTACAGCTCTCTTAGCGCAGTTATAATGATCATAAAATTAGTCAATTTTTCATAAATCCTTATGCAACACCGGGTCAGAGTGTTAGCATGGAGACTTGAAGGGAGGGAAGACCTGGATGGGGTTCCAGTCCACCACGCTCAGGAGCCGTGCAAGAACACCAGGGAACCCAAATCGGAGTGGGACCGTCAGTGCTGATTCTTTGCCTTTGATCCAGGCTTAAATAGTGGGCTCTGGCGCTGCTCTGAGTCTGAGCCAGATCTCATCATTTCCATGTTTCTTTACCCCCTTTGATATTGGCTGTAATGTCCTCCAGGCTAAATGCCTTGGTGAAGCAGGTCATTTGACTACAGCACAGTTTTTTCTGGCTTCACCACCAGATGGCGCCAGTCCTGTTTTCATTTCAGTATGAAGTACATGTCGACTCTTAGTGACCAAATAAATGCTATTCCAGCAGGATCTCCTTTTTCCAAGAGAGTCTAGCTGCAGACGCCTGTAGAGTGGAGCTCCACCGGAAATACGTCACCTCCACAGGAAACACGTGATCTTTAAGG
>JAOYFF010000128.1:18627779-18649061 GCA_025773925.1 Cryptomyrus ogoouensis
TTTCAAATACTACTCTATTACGATAGGTTCCTTCCAGTTTAGCTTGAACAGATTCATTTCCCCAAATATCAATTAAACCCCCACCTTCTCCATTCTTCCACTGACTGTTATCGCAGCTCTCCCCCATTTTAACCTTCCTGCACTGTCGGTGCAGGCTGATGTCAGCGCATGCGTATAAGCAAAAAGCCACATGCATTCCGATCTGAGCGTTCACATTCGGGTCGCATGGCCGCGAATCAGATACGTATCAGATTTAGTACCACATATGAAAGTGACACAAATCTGATTTGAAAAGATCAGATTTTGGTGTTCAAACAGCCCTGAAAAGATCAGATCTGTGTCACATTAAGGCAAAAAATCCGATTTGAGTCACTTCAGCATGGCAGTGTCAACGTAACCATATACTGCTCAGCTTTATCAGTTGAAGTCCATTAAGTATTAATTTGCATAATTTATGGTGATTTACAGCTGAAATTAAAGGATAAAAAACTCCTGAGACGTACAGTTTGGTATCAGTTTAAAGTCCTGTTACCCCAGTGCTCTCTGCAGCATTGTTGTGTCATGTGCAAAGATACATTACAGCAACAGCCTCAGAGGTAATCAGAGGCCGTGTTGCTTCTCTTCCCGCAGGAAGTGAAGCAGCAGGACTTCTTCATAGGGTTTGTGAAGGCGAGCAGCAGGATGGACTGGGTGCTGCTGGATGCAGCCGTCAGCCAGGCCTTCAGGGTGAGTCTCGGCGCAGAAGGACGCCCGGTCCCCGCCAAACCCGGCCCAGCGGCGACAGCAGCGGACTCACGCTCTCCCCTTCCTTTTCTAGGACTACGTTAACAAGGTGGATCCCACCACAAGCCTGGGCTTGTCCACAGACTCCATCTACAGTTACCAAGTGAACCACAGCAAGAGGGTGCTTGGTACAGAAGCCCCCGAGGTCTCGCCCTTCCGCACTCTCAGCAAAGGCACCGGCTCTGTCACCGTGGCCCTCAAAGGTGAATACAGTCAAGGCTTCCTGGTCATTGCAGTGTAATCGTATCACCGTTTGGCCCTTAAGCAAAGCCCTGAACCTCACACGCTCCAGCGTGCCGGCGGACTCTGCTCTCTGACCTTAAGCTTTCCTCACTTATACTTAAGTAAATGGAAATGCTTCTCACGGTAACCTGGTACCTATATTTTGTATGGGTCTCCTGTCAGGGCTGGCTCTGAATTATCTGCTGGGCCTGGAGGGATGTGTGAAGGAGTGATTACCTCATTTGCTCATTAAGGGTCATGCTCAAAATCCATTCTGCTGTATCTGGGCTCAAACCAGCAACCTTCCAATTGCGGGCACAGAGGCTTAGGCTACCGAGCCACATGAAATACCCCGTAAACTGTGGTGTTACTAAGATAATAATGTTTTTAAGGAACATCCCCCGTCTGCAGTCTCCCTTTGTCAGTATGGCTCGCTAAGGCATGAAGTTCGGAGGTATTTGAGGGGCTTTCGGTTTGTCCCCTTTAAGTCAGGCTAATGTTCAGCGTCAGGTTTCCCGGCTTCACACTGGCCTCAGATCCTCCCCCCCCCCCCACGCCTTCCCCTTGGCCTGCCCTAGCCCACTTTCCTGCTTGGCGCAGTGAGTGCAGTGCGTCCAGCCTGGCCTCAGCAAAAGATCCTTTTCTGCACCTGTAACCCAAGCCAGGCTCCAAACTGGGTTTCTCTGCCTGCGCTGTACTAAAAGAAACGTATTCCCAACATTAACTTTGGAGTTTAATTATCAAGAACATGGTCCTCAGAGGAACACAGGTGCTGGAAAATGCACTGGTTAATTAGAAAGGTACTTTAATAAAGCATAGAAGTAAACCAGTAATTATATTCATAGCTAAGGTAGTAGCTTTCTAAGCTCATCTCCCGTGCTTATTTAGCATAAAGATCCCAGTTCCTGTTGGGCGATGGGAGAACCACACAGAGGTGGCCAAGAGCTACAGGAACCCGGGACCAGGTTCCGGAAGTTCGGTGTGAAAGCACCTTGCAGCTACAGCTGGGTGTACGGCCAGAGTCAGAGAACTGACAGGTGCAGGCATACGAAGCCGGTCCTGCCACACTGGCGTGGGCCACAGGGTGGAGCTGGGAATGTGGGATGCGAGCAGAGGGACTGAGGAGCACACAGGGCTCTCTGAGAAACCCTATATTACCTCGGGCATGAATGTCAGTTAGCCAAAGGCAGACATCAAGGACCCAGCCCCTGGGGGGGATGAAATGTCACACTATCTTCACCCTCCCACCCCCAATCAAGCATTGGTGTTATTATTAGACCAAGCAAATTTATTCGTAGGAAAAATCCAGTGTGATATACCAACAAATACCAACAAGATCATATGGATCATATGATATGCATTTAGTACATGGTGCCAAGCTTTGAAGGCCAAGTACAGACGATGGTGGCCCAGTGCCTAGAGCCTCCAGGGTTGGCGTTGACCTGTTCCTGCCCCGTGAAGGTTTGTGGAGTTTGCATGTTCCTCCCAGGTGGGACAGCTCTGCTCTGAGTACTCCGGTTTCCTCCCACAGTCCAAAGACTGGTATGTTTGAATTGCCCATTAACCCATGGGATTGTGTGCATATGTGCCCTGCTGCCCCATCCAGAGCATCCCCTGCTTGTGCCCTGTGGCGCCTGGGATGTGCTCCAGACCTCCCCTTGCAACCCGGCACTGTTCAGAAGTGGTTAGAAGATGGATAGATAAGCATATAATATTGCTGTTAGCTCCCTCTCATTATAATGAAGAAAATATAATCATTTTAATGCAGACTAATGGACATGGTCATTGTCACCACAGGAGTTGACCATAAGCTTGAAATTCAAGCAATGCCTGGATGGATGTTAGACCCTGTCTCTGTTGGGCTCCAGGTCTGAAAGAGAAGTGTGTGGACAACCTGGTGTTTGAGACGCTCATCCCCAAGCCCATGATGCAGCACTACATCAGTCTCCTGCTCAAGCACCGGCGCCTCATCATGTCAGGCCCGAGTGGAACCGGAAAGACCTACCTCAGCTCCCGACTGGCCGAGTACCTGGTGGAGCGCAGCGGCCGTGAGGTCACAGAGGGCATCGTGGTCACCTACAACATGCACCGGCAGTCTTGCAAGGTCAGCAGCAGCCTGGAAACGTTTCCTTTCCTCTCTTTTATTTCTGTTTGAATGTTGTTTCCAGGTTTACGTTCTGAATGTAACTCCTAGAAGACAGGCCTTTGCCCGCTTTACTTTTAAACTCTTTCTGTTGATAGTCCTCTAGGGAATGTTTCACTTTTGTTCGTTTTTCTAGGATCTTCAGCTATACTTGTCCAACCTGGCCAATCAAATAGATCGGGAGACCACCACAGGAGACGTTCCATTGGTTATCCTACTGGATGACATTAGCGATGCTGTGTCCATCAGTGAACTGGTCAATGGTGCCCTAACCTGCAAATACCACAAATGGTGGGTTAAAATCATCTCAATATGATGCTGAATGATGTTAAAGCATGAAAAAAAAATTGGTGCTCACAAAGTTTTCTGGCTTTGCCAGTTATCTCTGTCTTCTCGTTATTCAGCGAACAATCCTCTGTCTTGTTTTCTGTTTAGTCCATATATCATTGGAACAACCAACCAACCGGTAAAGATGACGCCCAATCACGGGCTCCATCTCAGCTTCAGGTGAGAATCACTTATGTATTTGTATTTATGTATTTGTGGAGTTTTCCAAAAGTCTTGTATGATTTTTGTATTTCATTTATGAATTACTACCCAACTTGCTGATCACACAGTACCATCTCTCCAGACCTCTAGGATGCTACACAGGTTGTACACAGTATAGCGTTAATATTATTTTGCTTTATTGTGTCCCAGGATGGTGACCTTCTCCAACAACGTGGAACCTGCCAATGGCTTCCTGGTGCGCTACCTGCACAGAAAGCTGATGGAGGCAGAGAACGAGAGCAGCGTCGGTTCTGAGGATCTGCTGAGGGTGCTGGACTGGGTGCCCAAGCTTTGGTACCACCTGCACACCTTCCTGGAGAAGCACAGCACCTCTGATTTCCTCATTGGTATGTCAACATTCACACGTGTCCATGTACACCAAACAAGTCAGCCAGTCCTGTGTATGGGCATATATGTATTACTTTATGAGGACCAGTTGTCCCCACAGTGAGATAAATACCTGTTATGTTGACCTTGTGGAGACCATGTTTTGGGTAAGGTTAGGGCTGGGTAGGGGTTAAAGTTGTCATTGTTGGGATTAGGGTTTTCCCCATAGAGATGAATGGATGGTCCCCACAAAGGTATGAATACAAACATGGGTGCTTGTGTCTCGTTCTGCCTGTAGGACCCTGCTTCTTCTTATCCTGTCCTGTCACTGTGGAAGAGTTTCGGTCCTGGTTCATTGACCTTTGGAATCATTCAATCATTCCCTACTTACAGGAGGGTGCTAAGGACGGCATTAAGGTGAGTGATATCATTGTACTCCTTCAGTAAAGGTGTGAACATCTTGGAAAATGAGGGATTTGAGGGATTCCAAAGGCATTAAGTTGGTCATTGCTTACTGTGATGAATGTGACTGTGGAGCACTTGCTGGAGATGGAGGTCCATGGCAGTGTCCCCGTTTGCAGGTCCATGGACAGAAGGCAGTGTGGGAGGACCCAGTAGAGTGGGTGCGGGGTACCCTACCCTGGCCCTCCGCCCAACAAGACCAGGCTAAGCTCTTCCATCTCCCGCCTCCCAGCCTGGGTCCTGATAGCCCAGGTCAACCCACCGAGGAAAGACCCAAGGAGACCCCACCTAGCTCCCTGGAGTCTGACCCACTGGTGAGTTTGAACTCCATCTAAACCAGGACTTCTGTGCTAACTTTATTCTTTACCCTAAAAGTGAGCATGCACCCCTCGTCTTTGGGAGCCTCGTATTTTATTAATGCTCCATTTACTTGGATAAGTACTTCAAGGACTTGTTTATTAACTCAATTTCATTCAGAACCATTGTCCAACCTTGGTTTGAACTCATCTCACCTGATTTTCATTTATATATTTGATACATTTTTACCCCACTATATATAAATGTATAGAATTCATCTGAAGTTGAAAAACGTTACAAATAGTATCTTATTCAACGCCATTCCTCTGTGTGCGCCTCAATATTTCAGGCTGATGAGGGAACACTCAGAAGTCTATTGTAAGTAGGTCAGAGAACTTCACTGGGGTATCCACAGTGCTGTTTGGTTTAGATGGGTGAAACAGGTGCTGAAACACCGGCCCCCCCCCCCCCCCCCAGAGCTGGCCCTCCCCCCAGTCCTGTACATAAAAAGCACCATTATTTTTATCCGTTACAGATGGCTATGCTGTTGAAGCTGCAGGAAGCAGCCAACTACATTGAGTCTCCTGAACAAGAAATGGCCACAGACCCAAGTCTACATTCAACACTTTGAACACCAATGTTCGGCAAAAGACTGAATTATTTCAAAGGCTAAAGCTGTTATTTTGAGGACAAGTAAAAAAAAATCTCAGACATAGTCTGATCTATTAGAACTCAAATATAGTACTGTTACAAAAAAAGGAAACTTAAACAAAGTTTAAAGAACCGAAAATAACTATTTGTACTGTCCTTTTAAATTTTTATTTACTCTAAAGGTGCATGGCAATCGTTACGACATATACAAAAAAAGAGAAACATTTTGAACTTTTGTTATTTTCCTCAGAGAAAATTGTATTAGAGGTTTTATCAACTGAAGAAAACTATCTGAGCTAGGAACCTTCACTGATAGACTGCTGCTCACCGTGCCACTTAAGGAAATAGGTGCTGATTGGAGTTTTTGCAGTATTCTTACACGTTATTGGCTTTCACAGCTCGTGGACAGAAACAGCACATATAAAAAGCGACGGCACATTATTGCTGATTGTAAGTGATGCGATCAGATGATGGTCATACTCAATGTATTTGCACGATGATCTGAAAAATCTCCTAGCGAATTTTAAGTGACCAGCTTTTAAGATCTAGACGGACCACATATCCAAGTTATTGATTTCCAGGCAAGAAGGGATTGCAAATGGCATATGTTACAACGCAGTGCTGTCGTCACATTTTTTCAGTGTGATTCTGCAGTGTAGGCTTTTGGGTGTTGAAGTAGCCAGACTAATGCCATCTTTTGGTCAGGTGTGATGAAGGCTAAGCTGCAAGCATATGCAATTTTCAATCAATACACCTAACGAAACCTGGTGCTTAAAATACGCCTTAATATATCCAATTACTGTAGGTTTTCTTTGAGGTTCAGCTACACCTCAGTTTTCTTCAGTATCAAAACTGATTGACAGCTCAGTTTTCTAGAAACATGTATTGTGTAATGTTAATCTACAAGTACTTTAATAAGTCGGATGGACACATTGCCTTCAGATTTATGTGGGATGATGTGGAAGAATTGCACTTTAATTTATTTTCTACTTTGACTATTATGTGTTTGGTTGTCTGTGTCTTTGAGGGCAAACGTACAAGATGTACAGTTCTTTAAAAAAAAAAAAAAGACTAGTATCTGATGCGCATTTCTTTCACCTAAACTGCAGGGGGCAGTATGCATGACTCATGCATGTCAGCTCTCGCTTTTCTGTATTGCGTTAGCACTTACCAAATGCTCAAACCACAGTTTGCGAACTGCCCTCCATTCTGAAATTGTAGCCCTAAAACATGAATAGTTATGATGCCTCTTATGCTTTGGCTAATACTGCATATTATACACTTTTAGATGCTTTGTGTTTTTTATTGTAATGGAGAAAATGCCATCTATAAGTGAGACAGACACACAGAAATGCGCAGTGATTTTATGTGCAACAGAAGCAGATGTCTTTATACTATCTACCTTAATATAGGCAAAAAAATATGAACAGTGATTTCATTATGATGCTAAGCTACCTTTGACAATACTGTGTTTTCCTGCGGAGTCCTCAGCATCAGAGGATGCATTTCAACATATGACAGTCAAGCAATGATAAATATGAACATGAGTATCTATTTTTTTCTTTGATTCTTTCTGACCTTATTTACTAGGACCTGGTAATGAAATTCTGCAAAATTCAGTCACTGTATTTTTACCTACAGGATTTGCACTTGTGGCAACCACACTGAGTTTATGGTGCAGATATTTATGTACTTAACCAAATCATATATTGCTTTCTTGCATCGAGGCTTTGTAGCAAAAACTAATAGAAATGTAAGTGTCGGCTATAATTCTGTATTTTATATAGCATCAAACTCACTTGGGGATGCCCAAGAACAACCTAGAGTCAGTGGAAAAAGAGCTCTGGGTGAGCTGATTTGCATGCTGCCGCCGTGACCGTCACCAGAAAAACCAGTGTGACGAGGACATGTTAGCCATATCGTTCTTGATTTTAATTGGTGCTATCAAACTATGCCTATCTTGATGTCGTAATTCCTCATTATAAAAATCTAAGACCGGATTTCCTCCTACGATTGGCAGAAATGAGTTCTTAGAGCCGCTGGAGAAAGAAATTTAACTGCTGGAGTGACTGACCCTATGTCCTCTGCTGACTTTCCAGGGATCGTAAATCAATGGTGCCCATCAGTGTCACACATTGACAGTTGTGAATGGTGCTATTTCCTTGTTAAAAAAAATCAAGCAGCTTCTGTTGCAGCCCTGTGATTCCTCTCTATTTTATGTTTTGTAAATTCAGAAGCTGTAAATAATAAGCATTATTTTAAGTTCCCACCCTGCCGAATACCGTAGTAAAGAGATACAAACAGGAAAACATGGGCACAGAAATAGCAGAGACATCGCTGACGACTAAGAGACGATCGTTTCTCATTCATGCCGTCTCCTGCTGTGTGGCAGCCTGAATGAGACAAACTTCTCCACCAAGAAAGACGTGTGTTGTTAATTTCACAGTCACAGGTGCGTAAGTCCACTTTTCAGAGTCATTCAGAACGAAATTGTATGCAAGTCCGTGAAAAATGGCAATGGGGTAACCAAGGGTAAATAAGGGTCAAATGGGCCATTTTGCAGAAAATTCTTTCATTGTTGTTTTCATTTTCATATATTTTTCTGCCACTATCCACAAATACAAAATTAGAAAATACATTTCTATGTATTCCTAAGTGTACATATAATTTTTTTTAATAGTCCGTATATAACCAATCTGAAAAGGCATAGGGAATACAAAACAGAAGACTTTCTAAATTTAAATGAGCATAAAGAATAGCATTCTTATGCTGTACATTGAATCCTTTGCTTTTCCGTTGTGAATGTAGGTTTATTACACACATAGACTGCGGCTTTTCCAGAAGTAAATGGACGTTTAAAAAATGCTTGTCAATGATACTTTCTAACAAAGTAGGACTAGCTTTACTTATGCATTGTATATCGCTTAATGAAGCTTTTGAAATCACCTCCCTTGGTGACATCAGAGGGAAACTGGAGAGAAAATATCAGAATTAACCCATCTTGAGAGGATAAGATGCTTCATAATCCAGCTGTATAAGGAAGTCTTGCTAAAGTTAAATAAAAACACGTTTAGTCAGTTACATCAAATTTAATGTAATTGGTACTACTTTCAGTTTGAGGATGATATGTCAAATTAACAAAATAGTTAGTGGTTAATTAAAAAATTAACAACAGAAATTAATTTATCATATTGAAGATGCCCTAGGGATGCAGACACTTGAGGCAGTAGCCTTTGTCAGGTTGTCCTCCCTGGGTGAAATTCTGATTGTTGTTCTACCTGTTCCTGTGTGGGTGCCGTACTGTGCAGTGCCGTGCCATGCTGTGCTAAAACAGCTATCCTGTGTTCCGTGACTCTACAGCAACTTCTGTTGGCTTCAGCAAGAGCAACAACCGCAAAAAGTTGTTCTGTTTTTCTGTGGGCCTCGGATTGTAAGGCAGGACCACATCAGTGGGTATTTCTAAAGGGGCTGATTGCAAGCTTGTTTTCCATTTAATGATATCCATACTGATTGGGGTGAGTCTTTCGAGCCTTATTCTGAAGTTTGCCATGCACGTCTTTCAGACCAAAATATCGAGGACCCGTGGCCTTATCTACCTTTTGTGAGTGGAATCTGTGACTCTTCTGCTCAAAGTTCCGTTGAGGTTGTAGTGACTGATCCCCTAGCAAACTGGTGTAGGAAGTACAAGCTAAAAACTCTGGGCCTTGTTTATAGTTTTCTGCAGATTTTGTATTAAATTGATGCAAAATCCCCAGGAGACACATAATGTCGATGACTACACCCATTACTCTGATGCACTACAGTCAAAACTGTAGTGAGAGATATTCATTGATACATTCCTGATGTGTCTTCGTGCATTGGGAGCTCACCTTTTCAGGCTTATTTTTGTCACATAAAAAAATGTAACATAAAAAAACTGAGTTTTAAAATTGGGAGCAAACTAATGCATTTTCATCTAATCAAATCCATACATACCTGTGCATTTTTCTTTAAATTGTACTTATATATAAATAAGGTCCCTGGTGCTTTTCTATCCGTAAGGTGATTGATATCATAGCGGGTGGAAACATTTGCGTGTGTTGATTTGAGCTTTTGTGTTAGCTGTTAGGTTTTGGTAAAACTTCAGGAAAATAAGATGGATTGACTGTAAGGCCATCACATTCTTTACGTATAAGGGCAGTTATGCTTTAAAAAGTGTTATCTGTCAGGCCTGATGTAAAAATTGTTGCCTTCTGTGAAAGGCCTTAAAATATACCGTTTTTTTAAATTATTTTTATTTTTGCTTGGGAAACTGGCAGGGGCAGAGGGGAAGTGCTTATATCTAATTCTTCACTCCGAGGCCAATACAGGTTGCTGCACAGTCACACAATCACGCAAAGTTGTGTTTTGGATTTATTTTCACTTTATTTTATTTTATTTTTTTGGTAATGAGGGTTAACTAATGTAACAGGAAAATTCGATGGCGTTGTCGTTGTGAATGCATGTCACCGTGGGTGTTAGCAAAGCCTTTTACTGGTCGAAAAATGTTTTCCGTGCAATTTATAAATTATATATATTCTTCTCCCTCTAAGAGACAAACCCTTTTCCCTCCAAACAGTCCTTTGTAAAACTTTTTTTTATTATTATTTTGTACAGGATATAAAAATTGTAAACAATGTACATATTTAATGTGTCCACAGCAACAACTGTTGGAGAAAAAAAAATAAATACCTACATGAAGATTACACTCTGTTCTTCGGTGTTGAGGAGGCCTGTATACAAATGGGTTGCATTGAGGCATGTTTTTAAATTACAAATCCATCTGTCTAACATTTGTCTCAATAAAGCCATACCATAGAGTGAATCCATTTTTTTCTCAGTTTTTTGAGTACACTTTGATCGTATAAAATTTACAAATTAGAACTTCTATGCCAGTATTAATTAGTTTATTTCTGCCCTATTATATTCTCTAGTAATATATGGTAGGTATTTTTGTTGGTGATAGTAAAAGCTATAAATTATTTCTAATTATAATAAGGGTTACAAAACGGTACCTGGCAATTTTACTAAAACAGAACCAAGCACATCCTCTGGTTGTTCACGATTTTGTTGATTAGCAGATGCTGGATGTTTGACAGATTCAGCCTCCCCTCGGGACCTGAAAGAGCACCCGCTGCCTTAACTCACGACGCTACAAGCCGTTCTGACATACGCTAGCTGGTATGCGACGCCATGGCTTATGATGACTCAAGGTCAGCTATAGATGATGATAGTGTGGCCTAGTGGTAACAGTACGCCGGTTGTGTGGGCGAACATGTGTGTACGCCTTAGCGCCTGTCGCAGGACGGTGGGGGAAAGGCAGAGTGACTTCCAGCAAAAACAAGTATTTCTTTATACCCTTGGATAATTAAATCAGTCTTAACCCTAAATCATGATAACCAGCGTGATTTCTGACCCGGCCTTGTGACTGCAGCCGACTTGTTCCCGACCTTCCAAATACATTAAAAACATAATACTCAAACAGGGGCGTCAGAAGCATTTTGAATGTGAGGGGGACACACTGGAGGGGGGTCTGGAGACCCTCCCCCAGAAATATTTTAATGAATTAGATGCCATATGTGTATTCTCATATCGATCAAGTGGAATGGATTATTTTGCGAAGCAGTAGAAACAGTGCTGGGTGAACTAATATTTTATGTTAAATGGGGGGATTCAAACGAATAATTATGAAATGTGTGGGGGACACGTCCCCCTCAGATTTAATGGCGGCGACGCCCACGTACTCAAACATAGGTGGTCACGTGACAGGGCTTATAATAATAGGCCTAATAATAATAATAATTTATTTTACAGCAAGTGTTATACTTAAATAAGAACATAGACGAAAAGTCTTCCCGTTCTTAAGGTAGGTAGTCTGTACTGAGTGAAAGAGGTGCTTTACCTGAATGTTTGAATGGTAAGCTGAGAAAAAAATTAAGACTTGAAAAACGTGACGGTTATACCAGAAGTACTATAGTGGCGTTTCATAAATACAAATCTAAAGAAAGAGGCGTACTTCGAATTACTATGAACGCTATATATATATAAAAAAAGTTTCATCCACTACACCAAACGAACAATTTATACAAAATACAAAAACGTCGTCAGATTGATAGAAAAGATGATTAACAGAAAAGCCTGATATTGGGCTCCGACATATAAAGACATAAGGAGGCGGAGCCCACATGTCCAGTCCCTTCCCCGTCGCTATATAAAGTTCACTTCCCTACTCGAAAACATTTATTCCACATCACCAAAGACTCCCTGGGATAAACAAGGATCATGCCGGCCAAACCTGCTCCAATAAAGAAGGGAAAGAAAGCCCCGGCTGCTAAGCCTGCTCCCGCCCCCGAGCCAGCTCCGGAACCCGCCCCCTCCCCGGAGCCGGCGCCGGCGCCGGCCCCCGCCGAAGCTCCTCCGGCTGAAGCTGCTCCGGCCGAAGCCGCCCCGGCTCCCGCGGAAGCCCCTCCCGCCGAAGCGGCCCCGCCTGAGCCCGCTCCCCCCGCAGCGGAGGCCAAAGCGCCCACGCCCCCTCCGCCAGCAGGTAAAGCGCTATATAAAACCGTCACCTTTTATGAATGCTGCAGCTATACCTGGCAAAATAATTAACAACCACAACAATTATTCATTTGCCATTTTTTTTTCTAAACCTGATTCCCCAAATAGCACAAATTATAAGATAGTAACTGTGCCTGTCAATTAAAATATTTATCAGTAAGAAGCCTGCCACTAACACACATGCTGAGAAAGGAGTTTTATTAGGACATTATCAAACATATAAATATCCAAGTCACTTTGGGTTTATTTCTCCATTTTATTTTAACAGGGTTACAACACTAAAAGGTATATAATCAGGCACTCACATAACTGGTACGCAACTATACATTCACAGTTTAAAAATAAAATAAGTTCGCATTTGCGCTGTTATGATCACCGCGCGTTTCAGCCTTTACATGTATGTTTGCATATATAATGCATATATAACAAATAATATACAGGACATACGCTACTGACCGTTTTTAGTCGTTTACATTCTGAAATATTACAAAAACGTACAGTACAATTTGGCGTGACATTTACGCACAATCCATCGCTGCTACTGCTGCTTTTGTGAAGGACTTTCGCACTCATGAGTAACGTCATTTTGAGAGGAGAAAAGATGTTTTTTAAAAGCCTTGTTTTTCCCATTTGTAAGCGTATTACAGGCGTTGCTAAGCTGGATGTAGAGCATAATGAAACTGGGGTGTAGTCGGAACCATGCAATTGAGAGGTTCGAACTACGCAAGTTGCTAAGGAGCTTTTGGGAACCGTGGCGCTGGTGAGGTATCGGAGCTGAGGAGATCTGAAATGGGACCAGTGTCCCCGGTAATGTCCGGATCTGCTGCCTGTATGCAATATGATATATTATATTGTTGTTGTCGTCATTAAAATGTGTTTTTGTTTGATGTCTAGTTCCAACAAGTGAACCACTTAACTTGACTGTAGAAGACGTCACCGACACCACGGTCACGCTGAAGTGGAGACCGCCGGAGACTATCGGGGAAGATGGCCTAGATGGATACACTGTGGAGTACTGCAAAGACCAAAGTACGTTCACTGCGACCTGTTCACTGCGAACGAGCGTAATAACCGACATTGCTACCAAGTGTATGGCTCAGGTCGAGGCACAAAACACTTCCTGTTACATACAGCATTGTATTTTAGGGCAGAGATGCCGTGGGGTGCGTTCTGTAAATCCTAAGTCTAATGTATGTCTTTTGTGTGTTTTATCAGCTACTCAGGAATATACCTCTATGGCTCCGAAGTATCAGTGTCAGATTTATTCATATTTTTGCCCTCATTAGGTCACTCCTCTGGTATTTGTTTCCTATATACACAGGTTACACGTGTCCGCCGTAGCAAAATAACTGCGAAAAGTAACATGAGAAGCAAATGAGGCGTTAAGTATTACTATGTGAAAGTTTTTTTTAAAACCTTGTGTCTGCTGTAACCACCATAGTCTTACGTACTAAGTTACGATGTTAATAGAGAGTGCAGTAAAGTGTACACATTTGTGCCCATTTGTCCTGTGTGCTTGAATGTACTTGCATTTTCTAAATATTAATAGAAAAACATTTCCCACCAAATACGTATTGAGTAATTAATGTACTATTTGTTTTAGCTGAGGTTTAGCCTAAGGCTGAGTCTGCATTTGTCACTTTTCGCTTTTGACGTTCGCTCCCGTCCGTCCTGCAGCTACTGACTGGGTGGTCTCCAGCAAGGAGCTCATTGCCTCCTGTCGCTACACTGCGAAGGAACTCACCACCGGGGACATCCTGCACTTCCGCGTCGTCGCGGTCAACCCAGGGGGTCGCAGCGCACCTGCTGCACTGGCCGATCCTGTAAAAGTGCGCGAGGTGGTGGGTGAGTGCTTTGGGAGGGGCGCCATGAAGGGATGAAGTTGGTCAGGAACCAAATGTCTAGAACCATGTCAGCATGCTTATGACGCAATTATTCAAAACTGACCTACTGTATCTGCTGATGCAATAGTATATATAATAATAATGATGATAATAATAATATGAATATGAATAATTGCCCTAGGATGGGTTGGTCCCATCCTGGGGTATTTCCTGCCTTGCACCTGTAACTTACGAAATACACTACATAGGGTCTGGAAAATGGATGGATGGAATTTGAATAATGAATTTATTTAAAAGGAATACATTTAAAAGGAAGTGCTCTGGCAGTTATCCATGAAGCACCGACGAGCCCTTATTAGGTGCTAGCAGTAAATGGGCTTTAATTGGTCAGTCTGGCTCAGCAGAGCTTGTTTTCTGTAAGCCAGCACTCGGAGGCTGTGGTGAATGGCCTTTGGCTCATACTGATCATTTGAATGAGGCCGCCAGCTGTGAGGAGATGAATCTCTTTGACACCTCCTGGCAGATGCGCTTGTTAGCATTTATTTGCAGACCTGTTAACTTAAGAGAGTTACCCACGTTAGCTCAGTAGTGTCGTCTGTACCGACACAGGTGGTGCAAATACAGCGTGTGTGCACATCAGTTATTTTGGACCATAGATTCAGTGGTGGGTTTGTGGTTCATGCAGTGGGTGTTATTAATAAGAAGGAACAGTGTGAAATAAGATTCAGACAGCCTTGCATGTGGTGATTTAACAGAATGAAGAACTCTGATCTAAGATGTATGATACAGCCTGTCTTGCATGTGATAATTTAACAGAGAGCCTCCTTTTTCTGCACCACGGTGAGCCCGGGGGCTGTCCCAAGAAATGTACTACATGCACAAATTTCAGGGAAAATGGTTTTAATGACCTTTGTTTTTTTACGTATAAATGAGTTATATTTTTATTTTCCAACACAGCAAACGTTTTATGGTCATTTCCACAGCCAGATCTGTTTATATACATTTACATTTTTTTTTTTTTTTTGGACATTATTATGTCCAAAGTAATGTACATGTGAGGTAAATAGCACATTATAAAGAACCGACTGCAGAGGAGTCAGCTAGGCGTAATGGACTGAGCTTCCAGTGAGTGCCCAGTTGCAATTCTAAGTAGTATAGTATCAAGAGTAATGTTACCAGAGACACCAATTTCTAAATAACAGCAGTAAAGTCTCTCATGGGATCTGGACCATTGGCCATGCGGCTGTGTGTTGCCCTCTTTAACCGAGCATTTCTGCTGCCTGTCTAGCTGAGCCCCCCCCCCAAGAATGACACCTGAGGAGCGTTTAGTCCTGCTTGGCCCTGCGCCCACGTCCCCGTGTTTACACTTGCCCGCAAAAGCTAAACATATTTTACTTTAAGCTGTTTCCTCTGGAAGAACCACCCAGGCCTTTTTGCAAATCCCAAGAAAGCACCCTGAAAAGCATCCTATTAACGGGGATTAGGTGGGATGGGCTGTTCGCTGTGCTGGGCCCCCTGTGACAGGCCCTGCATTGGCGTCGGCCTGCTCACTCCCCAAAAGAGCGATGGTGACAAGTGCGTGTGGAGTTATGCTGGAGGCGGGCCAGGGCGGCGGGAGGCCGCACGTCTCGCGTGTTGAGTAATCCCTGTAATGCTGCTACACAAGTGTGAAGTTCTCCTCAGAAGGTCTCAGGGTCATATTTTAAGGCGACAGAAAGTGTCAAGTCAGGACACTCTCCAGAGTATATTTAAAATGTTGTGTTTAATTGCCAAGCGAGTGAAGCATGAGGCTAATATATGAGTAAATCATGGGAAATTACTGCTAGTTGCACTAAACGGGACCTCATTGATAGAAATACTGAGACAACGGGAAGAACAGACAGGGATAGTGTTTGTGGCTGTTACTGGCAGAGAGATTTCTCTGTAGGGCCCTTGAGCGAGGTCCTTGACTCCAATTGCTCCAATTGCTCCTTGCTCTCACTTACACGTCACTTTGCATAAAAATGCCTGCTAAAGAAATGTATAAACAAGTATGAAAATTTCACAGCTCTCTGTGAAAAACACTAGGAAAGATTAACCTGAACATAATTCAGCTAGAAGTAATTAAACTACATTAGATGGAAGACACGAAGCACTTAGATAGTATAAACTTCTGTGAACTCAGACTGCATGTGCAAATGAAGAGTAGCTTAATGCATGATGCTACAGAGTGCTGCTATTAATGTTAGTTTCTCTGGTAATACGGTTCTGAATCCTGGATCACATGGGGCCGCTTCAGCAGATGAAATCCACATCACATTACACATTATACCCACATATTACTTGCAAAACCACAGAAACTGTTGTTGTTGAGATGTGTGAAGCCTTGTATCTTAGCTTTAATATTAGCCCTTTGCTGTGTTTCCAGAAGCAACTGCTGGTGGATATATTCAGAGCCACCGGGGCGAGGACTCAGTCACTGACCAACTCTTAGCAGGAGGAGTCAATCCAGACATTTCTACAGTCTATGTTGCTGTGAAATATAACATATTCATATATGTTAATTTTACAGTTTTAGCAAGAATAGAACAAAGTCTGAAAAATCAGTTGCATATGCGTTAAACGCTCTTAAATATCTTGAGATCCTTTTAGACAATCAAGAAATACTGAGCGACATCCTATCTAGGGTATCCCATGACGTCTTCTTTTAATGCTGGCTTAAATAAGACATTATGCCAAAAAACAATCATTACGTTTTGCTATGGATGAAAATGACCCATATCATTCAAATCTACTTCAAATAGTCATTAAAGGAAAACAATCTTTCCCATCACAAAGAATGATTTAGGAAATTACACGTTTGTAACTACAAACTGGCTTCTATTTTTATGCATGTGCAAAAACATACTTCTGGTGGCTTCACAGATCGCCCTAAAATCCACCTGCCCCGCTTCCTGAGGACAAGGTTTGTCAAAAACGTTGGCGAGAAGATCAACCTCGTAATCCCATTTCAAGTAAGTGTCCTTCAGTACTAGAGCATCAAATTAGGGTTTGTGTTCAAATAACAAGTCAGTTATTACATTATTCAGTTGTTCTGTGCTGGGTTTCACTGAGGGAGTAAGAATTACAATGTTCTTGTTACACAGGGTTAATAAAACACCTTGAAACTTGTTCAGGGGTTCCATTACAGATCTGGTGACTGCACTTTGAGTTCATAAAGAGGAGAAAAGAAAAAAAAAGAATGGAAATGCATTTCCTGCTATGATAGTTCTTCGTTTGATCTGAAGGGCAAACCCAAACCTGAGGTGATCTGGACCAAGGATGGCAAGCCCTTGGATCCAAAGAAGGTCAATGTACGTAGCACCGAAAAGGACAGCATCTTGTTCATCCGCAAGGCTGAAAGAGATGACTCTGGCAATTATGAGATGTGTGTGAAGGTTGATAGCTTTGAAGACAAGGCCATCATCATTCTTCAAATTATTGGTAAGCAAAGGGTGAATATTGCATATTTGTTATGGATGGGCATAATGAAGGACAGACGATCCGTGTTGTAGCTCACAAAACGGGACTTCATTAAAACTCAGAAAGACCATAAGAAACAAACCAGAGGGGTCAAAAACAAAGTAGGTACATGACAAACATAAAACAGGGAGCAACACAAGAACAACCATAGCAAAAAGCAGCAAACACAGGGCACCAACAGTTACAGACACACAATGACCAACTCAGGAACAAGGGCAAGGGCAGGCGCATATATACACCGATAATGAGGGTAAGACGAGGGACAGGTGTGGGCCAATTACAATCAACCAAACAACAGGGATCAGAATAACAAGACAGATGAGGGTCATAATCACGAAGGACTCAAACACTAGGGAAGGAGTGACCAGCGCCACCTGCTGGCCATGATGGGACTGATCCTGACAATATTTTTTTGCCATCAAAAACATTTCATTATATTAATTTCAATCCAGGATACCGGAAATAGTTGGTATGTCAGTGGCTGTTTCTCATTGGTGTCATGCAGAGCTGCCTGGTCCACCATCCAGCATCAAGTTAGTGGATAGCTGGGGTTTCAACGCTGCCCTGGAATGGACCCCCCCAAAGGACAGTGGTAATACAACAATCACTGGCTACACAATTCAGAAGGCTGACAAGAAGACTGGGGTAGGTGTGAATAGATTTTCACACTATTTGCTCCCATAAACATTCAGCATTCCAATCATCTCAAAGATGAGATTTGTGAAGTATTTTAAGCGCACTGATTCTTAACTAGAGGGTCGCGGGATCAGTTTTGTTGCATTGCGGACTGTGTGTTTTTTTTTCTAACATTGAACTTTTTTGCTTTTTAAAAGTGAATGAAGGTAGGTCCTTAGGCTAAACCAGTCGATAACCACTGTTGTAGTGTAACCATGACTGTGTGGGGAGGAGGGATGTCACTGTGTCAGAGTTCGTTAAGACTTATGAAGTCGTGGGCTGTTTCTCAATATGCGTACTTGACTGTACTTGTGTTCTCATGTACCCATTTAACGTCATCTTCCATTGCTGAAGACCAGTCCCAATACTAAGTACAGAGGACAGTAAAAATCCCCAGATATCGTTCCTCAAATATCAAGGATACATCGGTTACATCCCCAACGAACAAGACCAATCCCATGATTCATTGGGTCCAAGTCTGTTCTTGTGAGGGCAAACTTGCCAAGACCACAAGTATGTTGTTTGTGTTCTTGATACTGAGAAACACCCACAATATGTCTTTTAGACTGTTTGAATGCTGTTCTTCTATTATTACAAACTGCACAAGTAAAAAACTGCACAAATCTTAGCATGTTGTTTTGAAATTCAGAAACGTAATAATATCTCCAATTTGACTAGGTATTACTAGTCATTTTTACTTAAGGTACTTATTGAAGCTGTTGCCTTCCTGTTGTAGGAGTGGTTCACCGTCCTGGAGCACTACCACAGGCTGAATGCCACCATCTCCGACCTCATCATGGGCAACTCATACTTTTTCAGGGTTTTTTCAGAGAACAAGTGTGGCACAAGTGACTCAGCTGCTGTTACAAAGACTGTGGCCAATATTCAGAAAACTGGTGAGCAGCCCCCCCCCCACCACTAGCCGCTTCTCAGAAAGACCCGGAAAGCTAAGTGTAGTTCAACGGTGAGAAAAAACTAAATACATACTGTGGTCTAATTTTCCAACCAAATACAATGGAGGGCTTGGTCTTACCCAGAGTGTAACTTATAACATAATACATTCAGATATAAAGCAAATATAATATCTGCAATAGTTCACAAGCAAAAAGGCTTAAAAAGCATTCAGACACTTGCCTTTTGACTTCTATAATATTTCTAGCCTTAGTAGTGCATACAAAATACTCCAGTAAGTACTCAAATGATGGCTTTCCTGTTTTTGTCAGCTGAATGCTGGCTACCTCAGATTACCGAGTCTGCCTCTCGTCACAGCCTCGACCTATGTGCTTTTTCACAGGTATAGTCCACAAACCGCCTGAGTTCAAAGAGCACGATTTCAGTGAGGCCCCTCGTTTCACAACAGTACTAACTGACAGATGCGCCACCGTCGGATTCTCTGTCAAGCTGCTCTGTGCCGTCCGGGGGTTTCCCAAGGTAAACCACTCGAGATTTCCCAGTTGTGGAGGGGGACGAACTGCTCCCCTGTACCAAAAACCTAACCGTAACATCCAAACATAATTCCACCGCCTAGCTTGAAGTGCATTTGTATGTACAGTACCAGTCAAAAATCTGGACACACCAGCTATAAATGCCTCTGTTTTAGGTATGTTATTCACCTGTATAGAGAAAGAGCTCGAGGCAGTGACATAATACATATCAAATATTGCAACGACCAAGAGAAGTGGTCAACATCTCAAAATTTCCTCAAATTTTAGACTTCAAAATAGCCCCCGTTTGCTTCGATGACAGCTTCTAGAAGCAGCCTAGAATGCTTCCCCAACAGTTCTGAAGGTGTTTCCACAAGTTCTGGCCACTAGTTGGCTACCTTGCTCTTACTCTTTGATCCAATTCATCCCAATCCAGCTCAATAGGGATTCAGTCAGGGGACTTCGGGGACCAGGTCATCTGTCACAGATACATACATAATCACAAGGTATCCTTACGGTCTTTATCTTGTTGAAAAACAAATTATTTTAATCGGTGTGTCCAGACTTTTGCGTGTGTGTGTGTGTGTGTGTGTGTGTCTATATATATATATATATATATATATATATATATATATAGGGAACGAATTTGCTAAGCCCTGCTTAAGCACCAGTTAAGTGTATTGTCCAGCATTTCAGTAGGTCTTCATGGATGCAGCATGCCTGTTTGGTGCCATATTAACCTGGCAGCAGTACTGCATTCCTTTCTATCTATGAAGTCCCAGTCTGCTGCTGCGATACTGTATAACTGAGCTGCTGAATGCAACCAAGAAGTCAGTAAACATGCTGCTGTTTGCTGGGCCGCCTTTGTGCCCCCGACCCTCATGGACTTTGGGGCAGGTGAAGTGGGAAGTGGGAGGAGTCAGCCTCAGGCTTTGTGGTAATGGGGGGGGGACACAGACACAGGATTATCATCTCAGCTAAGCTCACATATTAATTGACCCAAATTATTTTGCATACACTGTTCTAACCAATGGTGCACAGGATACCCCCGCAACGGGCCACCCGGCGCGAGCTCTGACATGGAGTTGAGGTAGCTACCAAACTTTTTCATTCTGCTCAGATTTACATATAACGCTAACTTGGGAATTGTCAACATGCTGTCTGTTTACTGCAAAACAAAATTCTACAAGGGAGCTACGCTCCAAAATCCTGATTGGTCGAAAAATTTTACAGCCGATTGTATATGCTCAGTACGGTAAAAGACGGCCTAAGCTCTTGCTACCTAGCAAAACTGCTGTGCATCACTTTCATGAAAATAAGCTGTGCATATAGAAAGGCGGATACAATTAATAGGAAATATGCACACAGAGCACAGTAAAAGCAAGCTAAAGAGGAAGTGTCAGCAGAAACGGTATCTTTGCCTAAAATAACCCTTTTCATCAGTTATAGCGAAAAGTCAGACAGTGACAGCTGGTATATGTCGTATTCTGCCATGTATGCTGGACAGTGTACTGACTTGGTACAATATATCGATATATTTTCAAAAGAGATATAGGATGAGACAATATTGCACTTTTTTTAACAAAAAACAATAATTTCCAGTATTTCTTTAATTTGAAGGGTAGTACCTTAAAATGTGGATGTTTCCGGTTATTAAGTGCACTTTGAATGGTTGTCAGGTTTCTGTTCTTAGAGCCATTTGCCAAAAGGGTTTCAGAATTTTTTTGTTTCTTCCTGTTTTGAGAGCAATTTTATAATCTGAGGGGATGGTCTATTGGTGATATAGTGCAGTGTAAGGCTTTTATATCAATCTTATAATCTGAGGGGA
>JAOYFF010000128.1:18649161-18659852 GCA_025773925.1 Cryptomyrus ogoouensis
TCTGAGGGGATGGTCTATTGGTGATATAGTGCAGTGTAAGGCTTTTATATCAATCTTATAATCTGAGGGGATGGTCTGTTGGTGATATAGTGTGTAAGGCTTTTATATCAATCTTATAATCTGAGGGGATGGTCTATTGGTGATATAGTGCAGTGTAAGGCTTTTATGCCATAGGCTACCTGCTCTATCTAACCCAGGGGTCTCTATTCTCCACTTTTGGAGAGCTGCTATCAAGTAGGTTCTCTATTCTAACTGACTTCTGGTGAGCCACACCTGTTCCTAGTATTTACCTGGGACCTGGCTTCAAGTCTCCACCATGGCTCCATGCGTGTGGAGTTTGCATGTTCTCCCCGTGTAGTTATGGGGTTTCCTCTGGGTACTCCGGTTTCCCTCCACAGTACAAAAACACACTGAGGTTAATTTGAGTTTCCAAATTGCCTATAGGTGTGCATGTGTGTGTGAATCGTGTGTAATTGTGCCCTGTGTTGGGTTGGCACCCCATCCTGGATTGTTCCCTGCCTTGTGCCCTGTGTTGGGTTGGCACCCCATCCTGGGTTGTTCCCTGCCTTGTGCCCTGTGTTAGGTTGGCACCCCATCCTGGGTTGTTCCCTGCCTTGTGCCCTGTATTGGGTTGGCACCCCATCCTGGGTTGTTCCCTGCCTTGTGCCCTGTGTTGGGTTGGCACCCCATCCTGGGTTGCTCCCTGGATAGTTTCTGGACCCCTGCGAACCTGAATAGGACAAGCGGTTTTACAAGATAGATGGATGGATGCTTGTAATAAAGAAACTCTACAGCAGGGGTCACCAACATGGTGCCCGAGGGCACCAGGATGCCACCAAGGACCACATGAGTAGCCCGTGGAATATAGCACAACTCACCAGTGAGCAGTGTCTAAAATTTTATTTTATCCTCTTGCTATTCTTCTTTAATCACTTTTGGATTTATATAGATTTTAAAATGACAATATCTAAAAAAAGCATTTAAAACATGTTTATTATACATGAAGTTTAGATAAGTTTAAGAGGGTGTTTCAAACTGGTAGCCCTTCGTATGGCTCAGTACCCGTGAAGTAGTTCTCAGTTTCAAAAAGGCTGATGACCTCTGCTCTACACTGAATAGTTGCAGTTGTACATTCACTTCAAAAAGGAAATCTACGGTATCTACTGTAGCTATTTTAGTCTCCTCAAATTTTGTTTGTTTTTTTTTTCTTATTTGAACTGATTATTCTTGGGCTGAAGTCAGAGCCCCCCCATGGCGAAATGCAGTGTCTTTGGGATGGAATAGGAGTGACCAGCTCTGTCCTGCTACCTATGACATCTGTGACGGCTTTGGCTGAAACGCGTCTGAAACTTGAGCCCCATCGCTTGGTTTTCACTGTAAGATCAGCTCTCTATCTTGGCGCAACTACTCACAAGTTGGTTGGGGGTGGGGGGTTTACTGGGACCCGACGGTCTTATTAAAGTATGCATAGCTGGTGCCAGGGTCCATGGGTGGATGCGAAATTAAACGGAAAGGAGGGGCCAGGGGAATGTAAAGGCCGGTCATTTTCTAAGCGGTAAATTGTTTCGGCTTAGCACGTCGTCCAGGCAGCGCTGGAGAGCCATAGAGTGCAACCCAGGGGCAGCAAAGTCGAAACCCTGACAAGCAGCAGAATGTATTAGTTTTCAGTTCATTCCAGCACTGAGTGATTTATATAATGATTTAGACAGTAATCAAATAACTGAAAGGCAGTGCAGACCCATCCTAGACTGGACCCTCATGGGCTAATAGGCCTGAAAAGTCAATTCATGCTTTCTGCTGCCAGTTCAGTTGCAGGAGCTCTGTGCAATTGGTCAGAAGAATGTGCATGAGGATGAACGTGACACAGAAATGTTTCCTGAAGGCATGGTGAAGCATGTTTACACTGGCAGTACCTTTGCAGTCCACCAGGGGGACCCAGTCAGCACCGCGCCTCATTGGCAGGTTAGGGGTCATTCAGTTACAATGAACATGCAATGCAGACTGTTCTGTTTAAACTGCTCTGCGTGAATTTGCTGCAGGATTCCCAAAATTCCATTTGTAGCATTTGCTTGAGTCTGTTAGCTGTGTGGCTTTTGAAGGCAGGGAAGCGTAGAGCTGTAATCAGACTGTTACAGCTGAAGTCACTGAGACAGACTGAGGTAGAGCGTCCAATGCAGGGTACGGGAGCCCCACAGCGAAATAGAGGTCGTACCCTCCACTGTCCTCCACAGAAGCACCTCATCCCGCTTTCATTCTGTGTGCATCTACAAAGCAGCTGGAGACATGCAGAAGGCTGGCTTTCTTCTTAATAGACTTTTAAGTGGTTGGTGGACAACTAACACTAATGGAAGAAGGACGTGTGCTTCCACTGGTAGAGCTGTGTGGCTTTCTGGGTTTGGATGTCATGCTTTAATCAGAAGGACCGTGGTTCAAATCCCAATGCCTGCAGAGTCATTTCAGGATTGGATTCCTGAGGGACACTTTATCACCCTGTCTTCTCAAAATTAAAATTGCACATTACTATGGATATAATTCTCTGATGAATATCCATCCATTTTCCACAAGCCCTCTTTTTTACGTCGAGTCATGGTAAGGATGCTATGCCTTGGACCGGATGCCAGTTCATCACAGCCCTACATGAACCGTGACTCTCAGACATTTGGGGAGACATTCGCCGCTGTAAATGAACACCCTGCTGATGTATACGGGTTACTGTCTAAATGTTTGTAGAAGAGGAAGCGGGAAGAGCCTCATTGGTTGTGTCGCTGGCACTCACGCAGTGCGAAGAACGTGAAGGTTAGCGGTACGGCTTTCATGCCTCCAGCCGGGGAGATGGAGCGGAAAGATTGACTTTCCCTCCGCAGAGATGGTGTCTCGGTAGACAATATAGGAAGGTGGGGGGGAGGGGGGGCAGCCAGTCGCGAGCAGCTTGAATGTGTGAAATTCCAGGCTGGGTGTCCGTCGGAGGACAGCCATACCTCACCACCCAATTTGTCTGTTACATGAACCCAAGGAAAGTGTGGCTAGATACGCACGGCTTTCACAGGAAGACATAGCTTAGGATTCTGCAGATACCGACCGTACACGAAATGCATTTAGTCAGCAAGGTTTTGTTGTTGTTGACCTTTGTGGTATAGCAACTCCACCCATAGCTGTCAGGCCAGCTAAATGTTCAGCACGTCGCAAAAAGAAACTTTCCTTTATCTCATCCGGAGGAGTGATGAACTTGACGCGCCAGTCTCAGCTTCTCATCCCATGCTTCCTTGCAGCCTAAGATTGAGTGGATGAAGAACAAGATCATCATTGGCGAGGATCCCAAGTTCAGGCAGTTGAACCACCAGGGCGTATGCTCCCTGGAGATCCGCAAGCCCGGCAATTTTGATACCGGCGTCTACACCTGCAGGGCCATCAACCCTCTGGGAGAAGCGTCTGTGGCCTGCAAGCTGGAGATGAAACGTAAGTCTGCGGTACTGCTCCACCACCAGGAACGAGGTGTGCAATGTTTGACTGGTACCACAAAGGATTTGCATGGATTCTGCCACCTATCAGCCATAATGTTTATGTAATGCAAGGCCACAGATATGTCTCTAGTGACATAAGGCACAAGGTTGTGGGCACCTGGGACAGGATGTCAGTAGGTACATACTCACACATTAATAGCATTTCAGACACGTGTGTTTTTGGACTGTATGAGAAAACCCTCTGAAATATGGGAAAAAGGAAAGTGTCACACTCACACACCCCAGGGTGCGAATTTTCACTTTATGGGGTGATTTGGGAAAAGTAATTTATATTCATGAGAGAAGCGCTAACTAAACGTGCTCCCATTGACATGTGCTACCTGATTGGCTGGTGGATGTGCTCCCATCGACATAAACCTGTTGCCATGCCCAACACTCCTTACAGAATCGAAGCAGATAAGTCTTGATACCTTTATGCAACCTTTCATACCTTTTTCTAAAAAGTCCAACTTTATCCATGAATTAAAGTATGGAGATGCCATTATTGTCATTATTATAATCCATCTGGTGTAAAAGGTTCATCTAATGAATGACTGTAAATTTTAAGCATTTGAACCCAATCACAGTACAATCTGTTTTGCTTATCATAGGCTAATAGTATTCTGACTTGTGTGTTTTCGTAGTTAGCAATTAGCATGGTTTCTCAGGCATTCTGAAAAAAGGCATTCACTGACCAATCAGGTAGCTTCTTTCATGATTATTAATAAGTTTCCACAAACCCTGTAAAATGAAAGATCACTCTAAGGTCAGGCTTTCAGCCCTCAGCTCTGGAGGTATACGGCTACAGTGCTAGCCATTTAGCCATCATGCTAATCTAACAAAATATTTCACATACTTTCTGAGATGCCCTAGTTTTATTGTTCCAGGTCTAATAAGTAATATGTGATCCATACGTCTTTTAGTTAGTTAATTATCATGTACTGTTATTTCACGGGAAGGTCTAGAGAAAATGGCAAGTGCATGGCAGTGTATATATATATATATATATATATACACACACACACACACACACACACACACATGCTGCCATGTAAAATGTTATTCAAATGAAAACAAATTTAGTGTTATTGGTGCTTTTACTTCTTAATTCATTTTAATCAGTTATTTCAGTTAGTGTATAGTTGATAACCTGTGTAATATATCTTAATTCATTGTATCTACCTCATGTCTTCATTAATTCAATTTATTTCTCTTCAACAGAGGTTGTTGCTCCATAAAACCAAGGCAGCATATTCATCTACACACAGGTCAGATGAAACGGGCTGCAGCTCCACACCTCATGTTTCAACACAAAGCACTTCTAAAATGTATCAAATGTGATTAAAAATGTGTCCTGATATCAGCTTTTTCTGTAGCAAGGGCCTTGAAGTCATTGCCAATCATCAATAAGTTCCACCTATATTACAGTATATGACATGTAGCACTTATTTCTGATGTATAAAATGGTAGTTTCCTGTGACAGCTGCATATGTTTGGCATATATACAGATATGCAGCGCTGTAGCATGTCAGACAACGGACAGATGGGGCTGTGAAAATGTGTTCCTGTGCGTGGGGGGGGGGGGCGCAGGAGAGAAAAATCACCACAAATGTGCACTGACTCGGAAAAAAAAGGTCGCTCTTACTGATGTGTTTGGTTCAGCTAAGGTAGACCAGGGTTCCCCACTTCCAGTCCTGGGGGGCAGATTTCCCTGCTCAAACACATCTTAATCGGTTAATTACCAGGTTTAGTGGAGCTTAAGCAGGGGAATCTGCAAACTGTGTTGCATTCTGGCCCTCTAGGTACCAAAAATTGAGAACCCTGTGGTGGACCATCTGTCTGCCCTGTGACATGGCCTTACAAGGTCGGGCACTAAATTGGGGAAATGCAGCCTCTCTCATGCACAGTTTGCAAATGCCAGGGAGGGGGACCATAAATTACCCCCGAAGGGGGCCGTTCAGTTCGGCAACGTCATCACATTTCCCTGACTCAGCAGTGGGGGCTCTGGAAGAGCAGGTTTATTTCCAGGATGCTCATTAGCATGTTTCATCTGTTACAAATCCTGAGAGGAAGTGCATGATGATCCCGTCCAGATGCTGGGTTCATAATTCTCAGTTATGATAGAAGGCAGATTTCAACTTCCATGAAGTTTTTTTTTTGTGTGAAAACACTTAGACCTTTTTATGTTTATCTTAAAAATTAAGTGTTTTATTAACAGATAAAGTGAAACCTCTGTATTAGAATTATACCTGTCGTTTGTGGGTTCACCTGGTTCACCTCTCAACATGTCTTGCAGTTTTAAACCAGGACCAGCAGGATTTGAGCACCAAACCACCAGAGACGGGTGAGAAATTTGAATTAATATCCCAGAGTTCAGATCTTTGTCGCCTCAGAAAAACAAAGATTATAAATGCAAATACAAAAACCACAAACCCTGCACAGAATCAGACCTGCTGTCCTCTAGTCGGTTGGTCTAAGTTGGTTGAATCTGGTTTTGCCTAATTAATGAAAGGAAGTTGACTGAAATAGCAACAGTTGCTATGTGAAGAACTTGAAAAAATCCTGTCATTAGTGCCGCTGTGCTCATGCACCGCACATCTGCGCCTTACCGTGCGCGGAATCTCTGTGACTCTCAGGCGAGTCATTAACATGGAGACGTCCCACCATGACTTAGAGAATCACTTTGAGGGGGTGTGGAAAGTGACATTTTCTGCTGGTGACACACTGCAGCACTTTTCCATTGATACAACAGCAAGTGTGGCAGAGAGGGGCCAACTTGACCTTTAATTTTTTAAAATATGGCACCTGAACTGGCATTCTTGACCACCCACTTCTGTTCCTTAGGAAACCCCTCAGGGTGGACGATGACATCCTTCCCATCCATGGCAGCCATCAAGATCAGATCCCTGAAAGCCTCACTGTTTCACAGACCACGTGGATATGAACCCCAGCATCTGTCTGCACACAAAGCAAAACATGTATTTGTGTAAAAAAAAAAAAACTAACCATCTGTGTGACTTTTCCTGTCAGTGTCCTATATTCTATCAGTTGAACATGCCTGTACTTAATAAATAACAGAATCATGTGAAACGTGTGTGATGGTTTTTGCTGATTATTTTTGCTACCTAGCTTGTAAACATTAAAGTACATGATTGTACAGACTTTGCTGTTTAGTGTGATACGTCTGAAGGGCATTTTTACTGGTGTACCATTAAGCGGCACCCACAGACATAACTAACACTGTCCCTTCCCACTTTCTCACCATATATAACCATATCATGCTCTAATACTTAAACTGGCAATTATTTTTGAAATTCATTAAATGAAATCAAAAACAATAACATTTATATGAAATAAAATCACATTATTAATATAACTCAGAAAGGCATTCCTTATGATATAAGAAGCAGCGACAGACATTTAAAAATGCCACCTAAGGAAATTTACTATATAAACTTCCCTTTTTACTTGGGGAAATCTTGCATTTCTTCATCCCATTTCTTTCTCTTTAGCCTTCCTTTCTGTTTCAGTCATAAAAATGCATCTATAATGCTTGTGTGCACTGCCCTGTGCTCTGAATTAATAATGAAATTACTATGTAATTGCTTGTTCCTCCAGTATGTCTGTGTTATTGCACTGGTAGATATATGCAATTGTAGTTTCCGTGTTCTGGTCAGTGAAGTGATCACTTTGAATTTAGACTTAACATGAAGTATGCTTTGCACGATTGGGCCGATTGCTGCTCACTTCTGTGGGGGGAGGAAATGCTAAAAAACAAGACGACTTCAAGTACCTTAGATGGAGAGGATTTCACCAGACTACTCAGTAGTCAAAACAGAAACAAAAGTACATAGTTGTTTGAAGCCTTTGTTCTGAATTTCCTTCACTGACCACAGACCATTGTGTGTCTTCCTAGGTGAGCTACAAGCTAACTATGTTCATTTACTGAATAAGCAACTATGAGTGACGGACAGAAAAGAAACACATTGAGTGTAAGGAGAAGGGACAGTTATTCTAAGCTATTCTATCTTGTCCTCCACATAGTCTGAGCCGAATTCCCTGCAGGTTGTAATCTAGAGGACCGAGCCACTTGTTTCAGTGGAAAGAACGCTACGCTGTAAACCACCTCACTTTCACAGGCATATCTGTCCATTGCATGGGAGAGGAAGCACCGAAATGCAAGGTCATTTTTGCCACAATGAAAACTTAATGCTCGACCAATGGCACGAAGATGCGGCTTTTTTATACTTCCGAGGCGTTTCTAGGAAACGCTCAGCTACAAAAACGGCAGGTAACCACAAATTCTCTTAGACTAAGGCAGGCTCAAGCAGAAACCACATGACAAAGTGACAGATGATGCATCGTAAAAATGATTCTGACGATTGTATGTGAGATATGTGAGTACCATTATTTTCTTATTGTCTCAAAACCAAGATGGCATTCTCATTATATTCTCTGCTATATACGCTGTTATATTTTATATTTGAGGGTTATATTAAATTTTTTTTTCAATTGATCTGGGGCATTTCCTGAAACAAATTTTAAATGTTTAAAACTGTGGGTGCACTTCCCAAACAGACCACAACTCAATCAAAAAGTAACGTTTCAAAATGGAATAATTGTCAATGAATATGTCAATGCCATGAATACTGTTTAAACTTCAAGACACGTATTGTTTAAAGTTCAAGAAAGTCCAGTTTACAATCGCATTGATAGTGGTGCACCAATGTGTAAATTTTGATTTCTGTTAAGATACTGATACCCAAGAGGCCTATATCTTTGTCCAACATCGCTGACCCTGAAAACTGCTAAATTACTGTTTTAACCTAAGACAGTGAAAATGGTCCACATTTCCTGCCCATTCTTACTCAGTGACAGTGATTACTCATCAGACTGTACCATGCTCATTTTTTTGCGGCTGACAGGATGCTACTTTTGTCAAAGACACCTTAGTAGAAGAAGTAGACCTTTCAGGTTGCAGTAGGTCAGGGGTACCCAATCTTATCCGCAAAGGGCCGGTGTGTATGCAGGTTTTTGGGATAACTTGTTTGTAGGTCAGCTGTTCAAACCCAGGTGTGAGGATTCTTTCAGCCAATCAGTCCTCTAATTAGTAATCCAATTAGGGAGTTGCAGCGAAAACCCGCATACACACCAGCCCTTTGCGGATAAGATTGGGTAGGTGAAAGATTACTTGCATGAGATTGGGCAACACTGATGCATGTTACTTTGGGAGAAATTTCAGTGTAATGGTCCCACGACTAGGGCCATAAGAACCAGGGGGACACCCCTCCCCCCCAATAAAAATATTTTATTTGGTTTCAATCACCCCTCAATAAACAGACCTTTGTATTTAAGTGATTATGTTGTGTCTCCTCCAGCACCATTGCTCACAACACAATGCAGTAAATAGGAAGTATTATAAGAGAAAACTTTCACAGTTGGATTCAATTCAATTGCACAGCACTGCACAGTAAAAATGCATCAATGCAACAAAATTATGTGGTGTGGGAACCAAAAGCAGAGTTTCAGCTCGGTGATGTGGATTCACCCCCCCTCACTGGGCATCATCTCTCCTGTTAGTCTGAGATGCAAGAAACGCCCATCTGAAAATGAAATTCAGAGTTAATCCGACAGGCAGTTTATCAATTTCAGAGTACATAATCCATTTTGTTCTTTTTTCCGATTGTAGACTATGCTGCTTAATAATTTTCATAAATATGTTTAAACATTTTTGGGAATTAATGAAAAATTGCTGTTCCGTTTGCCCAAAAGGAGTGGAGATTTTTGAACAATGTTTGCAAGGCAAACGAGAAAAACCGTAACCACCCCTTGAATAGAGAATACTAAAAAATAACACTGCATGTAAAATATTTAAGCATTATTAACTGAGTACTTTCCATGTGTTCTGTGTTGTATTGAATGATTTCCTCTATGTGCTATTTTCTAAACACATATTCTTGTCCTACAGTTTTCATCGTATTGGTTACCTCTGCACAAGAGACGGGTAAGAGTCTATCGACTTTACACTATAATATAACGTTTCTGCAATTTATCCCAGGAAGAAATGCACTGTGAAATATCATAGTAAAACTGTAAACTTGCTTGACAGTTTTACTATGTACTTTCACAGTTTGTCCAAGAATTATTTCATAGTTCAACCATGAAATTTTACAGTGAATTAGGACATTTTTTCATGGTTCTACTGTGAAATCTACAGTCGATCTGTAAACTTTCTTGCTGTGAATGCTGTGCCATGTCTTATCTAGACATTTAAATTTATTTACAAACATCTAAGTTACGCCCCTGTATGTTTAGAGATACTACTGTACTACGCTTTGGCCCCATCATTAAAAATACTAAATTACCGGCACTGAAAAGTTACTGTGAGAAACGTGGAAGTCCAACGTCACAAAGACAGCTAACAGACGAGTGCAGCTGGTTACCGAGATAACGGTGCATGGCGTAGCCAAGCCAAGAAGTCTCATATTAGAGATCCATCCACCCATCCATTTTCTGTAGCCACTTGTCCTATTCGGGGTCAGGGGGGGTCTGGAACCTCACCGGTTGCCTGCGTGCTCAATGCAGCAATGGGCACGAAATTCATCAAAAAGATTCTCGGTAAAAACTACAAATATTTTCTCATCAAACGTATAAAAATAAAATACAAAATACTGTTGTGCGGAAATGTATTTAATTAAAATACAAGTAATTTGTAAATAAAATAATATGTTTAATTGCAATACTGCCCATCTCTGGCTCAAGGTAGGGAGCAGCCCATCACTAGGCAGACTCAGACACACATATCTAGGGGCAATTTGGTAATTCCAATCAGCCTCAGCATGTCTTTGGACTGTGGGGGAAAGCTGGAGAACATGGAGGAAACCCAACAACAACACGGGGAGAACACGCAAACTCCACATGCATGAAGCCATGACAGAAACTCAAACCCTAGTCCCAGAGGTGTGAGTCAACAGTGCTAACCACTGCACCACCGTGCTACTCTCATCTACACTGCACTATAGATAGCTTTATAATGCATATATACTTTATTTCCATAAACGATATTAAACTAGAGCCGATATTATTAATTATATTTTACTACTTTCCCTATAGAGCAGGGGTATTCAACTGAAATTTAAAGAGGTCCAGTTAGAGAAAATTTCTTGAAGCAAAGGTCCGGATTATCATAAT
>JAOYFF010000128.1:18678033-18688674 GCA_025773925.1 Cryptomyrus ogoouensis
GCTTTATGCCCCTGGTAGGGTCACCCAAGGCAAACAGGTCCTGGGTGAGGAACCAGACGAAGTGCAGCTCAAAAGACCCCTTATGATGAGAAAAATATTGGGACGCAATATAAATATAATCCACACACACACTCGCAAGTGAAACCTTTCCCAGTACGATTCACAAAAACATTCACTGTATATGTCACTGTTGACCTGCAAAAAGGAAGGAGAAGCCTTTCAGTATATCACTCTTTGGGCTATAAATATCTTGCCATTCAGCATGTTTATTACATTCTCATTTTTATAAGTCTAGCGTTATTGCCCACAGTGACTTAAACATGCTTTGTTGAAGACTACTATAGAAGTTATTCAACCAATTAACTGTCTGAAGGACAAGCCTTGGAACATAGCTACAAGACGTTACAAATTCTATGGAAATGGGCATTCCATGACAGTTTCTCAGGAAGTACCAGAAGAACCTGTCATTGGATACTTGTTTACTGGCATGATTCTCCTGATATGTGATTTTAGATATTTTCATTGCCAACAAAATCTCAAAATGTCTGCATCTTACTTCACTTTCATCAATGTGGCTGACAGCACCAACCTAGTTATTCTGAACTGGCTTCCTTTCCTGAGCAAGAAACAAAACAAACAAAATACCCACAATCGGAGGGGCAATTTCCAGAATGTGCTCTGCTCATCACAAGCACCATCGACAGCCTATCCATCTCTCCATCTTTATTATGCTTTTTCTTCTTTACCTCATTCTCCCTCTCTTCTCACCACCAACATTTACACACAAACAGTTGTCCTTCATTTCCTCATCCTCTCTTACTGAGTCTCACTACCTCATTCTCTGTCTCACTCTCGCTCGATGTCTTGCAGTCTCTCCCTGCCTCACCCTTTGCGTTCAGGTGTTTTGAGAATCTATTAAGGGTGTACGAACTGATGTCCGTAATTATATTACTGAACTCCACCTCTATGCTGTAGGGAAAAAAATCATTTAGATCACTACAATAAATCTGTTTTACTTGTCATCCTCAGAGTGTGTTGGTCCACCTGCAGGATGCCTCTTGGAGGGTGTTGAATCGAGGTCAGTCTCTACCCAGGAGTCCACTGATCCCTCCTCCCCCTCCTCAGAGAGACAACATGTTTCAAGCATGTATGGATGGATTTTTAATATTTTTTCCCATGTTGACCTTCATCCAAACGTAATTCAGGTTGTGTGGGGTATGCATTTTCGATTATGCATTCACTGAATATTTGTTAATCCACTGTCTCTGTTCAATGTGTCTGTGTTATTTCAGTCCATTGATTATAACAAATACAGCAGGTGAATTACATGGTGCTTTAATCCAGATTATGGAAGTTAAGACCAATCTACCTTATCAAGTGCCTTTTTAGCACCAAGGGTTGCTATGATGAAGGGAGGATCGTATTGAGCGGTGTCATTTTTATATAAACTGATCAGGTTAAATAATCTTCAAGTGTTTTCTGCGTAATGCCTTCTGTCATAACTTGCTTGTCCCTGTATGACCAGCAGAGGGCACTCATGGCTATTCTGAGTCCATCTGTATAGTCAGTACTGGATAATAATCCACACTTCGTGTAAGCCCCATTCGAGTCGTATATGTCTTACCCTGTCCTGCGTTCCCCAGTCCTGTTGTTAGCCCTGGATAATAATCCACACTTGTCCGTCGTGTAAGCCCCATTCGAGTCGTATATGTCTTAACCTGTCCGGCGTTCCTCAATCCTGTTGTTAGTCCGACCCCCCTGCAGGTCCATGTAAGGACCGGCCCGCTGCTGTAGTCTCTCTTTAATTCTCCTTGGGGGGTTTCCTCCCTCAAAGTCTGCACCTGAGGTTTCCTTATTTCTTCCTGCTCCTTCGGAGGTGACACCTCCCCGTAATGAAGCCAGTTTTTTATGATGAAACTACAGATTCCAGTCTTACTGATAAAGTCTGGATTATAATTTTTATGCCTGTTTTAATTAATGATATAGGATAGTAGGGGCATTGAATGGGGTCTTTGTTGGTTTTGGAATGAGTGTGATGTAGGTTTCGTTCATATGATGGGGTATAGTGGAATTTGGTCAATTTCGGATATGACCTTAAGGAACAGAGGTAACAGAAAGGGAGAAAGGTACCTCTAAATGCTAAACGGCTAGCACTGCTAAATGGTATATTCACATAACTTTACCTGGTTTTCACTACTACTGCTTGATATATTATGGTGTAGGAGTTTTATGTGATGGATTTTAATAGAAGTATGTGAGATGTGATGGAAGCTGGTCAGTGAAAGGCAAATTGTAGTACAGATAATTTTAGCAAAGACTTTCTGAGGTGTCCCAGACCTCTAGTCCCAGGTCTGATAAGTCATATGAGATCCATTTGTCTTTGAATCAGTTAATTATCATGTACTGTTATTTCATGGGAAGGTCAAGAAAAATCAGCTTCCCTTCTGCATGTTCTGGTTGCTTCCTGTCTTGCCAAATAACAGAGAGGAAGTTGAATAAATAGTTATGGTTGCTATGTGAGCAACTCAAAAGCAACTACTCTAGCAGTAAATATATGTTACCATGCCAATTGTTTAATTGAAAAAAAATTCAGCATTCTGCATGCGTTTAATATTTATTTTAACCATATATTTCAGTGAATAGTTTAAAACCTATGTAATATTCCTTATTTTCTTGTATCTGTTCCATGCCTTAATTAAATTTACTTTTCTTCAACAGAGGTTGTTGCTCCATAAAATTAAGGCAGCATTTGTCATGTCCTGGCCTTCCCATTCTCCCCCTAGGGTGACCTTAACGAGCCACACCTGTTGCTTGTTTTGTCTTACCTCTCATTTCATCCCTCATGTGGATCACTCCAGCTGCCTCTCATTTGCTCCCTCATCAGTCTTGTATAAAAGTGCTTCCTAGTCCTGTGCTCCCCAGTCCTGTCACTGACGTAATTACGTTAAAAAGGATGGTGGTTCCGTATCACATGGTCCAAAATGTATTAAATGTGATTAAAAATGTGTCCTGATATCAGCTTTTTCTGTAGCAAGGGCCTTGATGTCATTGCCAATCATCAATAAGTTCCACATATATTACAGTATATTAGCACTTATTACTGATGTCTAAAATGGTGGTTTCCTGTGACAGCTGCATATGTATGTCATTATACAGACAGACAAGCAGCACTGTAGCATGTGTCAAACAACAGATCAATAGAGGCTATGAGTGTGTGTGTGTGTGTGTAGGAGGGGAAATCACCATAAAAGACAAGACACAAGATGATGTGTTTGTTGATGATTGTTTGTTTGATGATAAAAGGATAATTCATGTTCCATAAAGTTTCTTAAATTTTTGGTGAAAACACTTAGAGCTTTTTATGTTTACCTTAAAATGAGGTGTTTTACTGACAAATAAAGGGAAACCATTGTACCTGACAATTATTCCCATCAGTTGTGGATTCCTTGCATTTCACCTCTCAACATGTCTTACAGGACCGGCAGCATTTGAGCACCAACAGAGACGGGTGAGAAATTGAATCCTATTAATGTTCCAGAGTTCAATTAAATTCAATTTATTTTGATATAGCGCCTTTCACAATAGAGTCATCCCATGGTGCTTTACATGGATGTGTTGTGATACATTACATCATTAGGGAGAGTAATACAGAACTGGATAAAGTAAGGAAATAAACTAGAGAAAGCCAGATGACAACAGAGGAGAGGAACCAAAAACTCCCAATGAGAGTAATGAGAGTAATTGAGGTCAACTGGTTGCCCAGCCCCCGTGGGCAGACTAACATTACTGAGAACATAAGCGTGGACTTGCTTGCTAAAAGCTAGGTGTAAGCTGTGATTAAGGATAAAGACAAAATGCATCAATGAGGCCGTTATCCACGTTGGCCTGTGTAGGGTGGCCAAAGTCCATCAATAAGTCGAAGTTACAGTTCATAGGTCCCTTTCGCAATGTCACCCCTCCATGGGACTGAACCAGGACTCCAGCTCTGATGGTGCCCACCCCGGGCACCATCCAGACATGTGGGAACGCAGAGAGCATGAGTTGACACATAAATGGACAAGCATAGTAGATGAAAATGACATGTACAGCAGTCATAGTTACAGTGTGTTATGTGTTAGGTTGCAGGTAAGCTAAACTGAAGTAATGGGCCTTCAGTAGAGATTTAAAAGCTGAGACTGAATCAGCATCCCAAACAAAGGCTGGTAAATCATTCCACAATACTGAGGCCCTGTAGCAGAATGCTTTACCACCCACTGTCACTTTATTTATATGTGGAACAACGAGGAGGAAACCTGCATTCAGATCTGAGTGGACGATGCAGCTTGTAATCTTGAAGTAATTCTGTCAGGTAGGCAGGAGCTCGACCTTTAAGTGCCTTATATGTAAGTAGGAGAACTTTGAAGTCAGCTCTAAACCTAACAGGTTCAAAGACCATAAATGCAAAACCAGATAGTCCTGCACTGAGCCATATCTGATCTCTTCTGCTTTCTCGGGTTGGTTTGTGGTTTTGGCAAGTAACTGAAACGAAGCTGACTGAAATTGCAACAGTTGCTATATGAACCACACTGTCACTAGTGCCTCTGTGCTAAGTGCATCACACCTTGTGCAGATCTGAGCCTTATTTTGCACAGCATGTAACCCTTGGATGCCGGACGCATGCATGCAATCTGCGCAGCAACCCCCGAATGGCACAGAGCAGGACGTACACAGTTTGATGGTGTTCATGCAAGAATGCCATTTAATGGTCAGGCTGTGCTGGTTGTACAATCTAGATCAGGTAGCATAGCATGCCCCACATAAAGAGCAGCGTGCACTAATCCAGAGCTCTAAGAGTTACCAATACATACATGGGCAGGCTCATGCACATGTAAAACACAGCCTGCCATCTTCTTCCCTCTCCCTGCAGGCTGAGCAACACAGCTCGAGCGCAAATGTGGGCTCGATTGCTCTTAAAGGGGCAGTACCCAAATCGACTGTTACATATTCCCCCCTGGGAGGACAAAGGCTGGTCTCAGCCTCACACTTATCAGACCTTCACACATGAAAACGCTGGAAAACTGTCCGAACCAGGGCATGAGGAATAACAATCCATTACATATAGGCACACTTGGAGGTACAACAGGATAGAGTACACAGCACATTCCACAGAGCCAGGTGACATAATACAACAGGCTTGTACAAGCATCATGTAAGACACCTTTACACATTTTTTTTTCTTTCATCCTTGAAAGCTATATGAAATCCTGCTCATCTCCACCCTCCTCCAACAAAGTCCACTCCAGTGTATTCCCATGGTTTCTGGGGTCGGATGGGAACCCTGAGCCCCACAGGCTTTCTTTGGCTTGGTACAGTGAGCTGGCAGAGGTTGCAGGATATTACAGGGAGGATCCTGCTCATCTCCACCCTCCTCCAATGTCTTACACAGAGCACACAGTAGTTTTCCTGTCTCAGGGTCATCCGGCTGGAGCTGTCTCAAGTGGGATTGATGCCACTGCAGCAATGGGGACAGAGCACATAGGTCCAAGCCTGATAAGATGGCGTAGTTGGGAAGCATATCCAGTGGCGCCCAGTCGCTGGGTAGCTGGTTACAGGACAGTGCATCTGGGACCTTATTTTTGACTCCAGGCTTATGAACAATGCTGAAGTCAAAGTCCTGTAGATGGAGGGACCATCTGGCAAGGTGGCCCTAAGGGTTTGGCCGAGACATCAGCCACTTCAGACTACCATGGTCTGTGAAGATGGTTACATGTGACAGCCAAACACTCCTTTTCAGGTGATGAGTATGATTTTTCCAATTTGTGCAGAGCATGGCTGGCATACATCACAGCAACATCTTGGCCCTCGTCATCTCTCTGCATCAGGGAAGCACCAAGCCCAGCATCACAAACATCGGTGTGAATAGAAAATGGAGAATTGAAGTCAGGGAATCTGAGCACTGGTGTAAATGTCAGAGAGTTCTAAATCCATAGCCATTTCGCAGTTACTGTCCCAGAAAAAAGGCACATCACTCCTTGAACAGAGGATCAGTATGAACTGCCTAACCTCTCTAACATTGAAAGGTATTTTAAATTCTATCACCACTTTGACTTTGGATGGGTCAGGAAAAATGCCCTCGTGGCTGACACGGTAGCTAAGGAACAGTAGCTCATCAAGGCAGAACTGACACTTGCTAAATTTGAGGGACAGGCTAGCTGAGCATAGCCAAGCAAGAACTTCCCCCAGATTAGAAAGATGCTGTTCAAATTTTGGGGAAGCAATTACAATGTCATCAAGGTACACAGCACAACTCTAGCAGATGAGACCTGCAAGGACAGTGTTCATAATCCTCTGAAATGTTGCTGGTGCATTGCTCAAACCAAAGGGAAGAACTCGGAACTGGAATAGGCCACAATGTGAAATGAAAGTTTTGGGTCTTGAATTTTTTTTTCTACTGCCACCTGCCAGTAACCACGCGAAAGAACAATGGTGGAAATGACCTTCCCTCTAGCCAAGAAATCCAGCAATTCATAAATCTTGGGAAGGGGGTATGAGTCACTCGTTGTGATCTGATATAGTCCCCTGTAGTCGGTTCACCGCAAGGCGTTTTCACAATGCAAGGTGCGGAGGAAGCCTCAATGATTCCCCCCTCAAGCATTTTTTATCTGCTCTTCAATTATCTGCTATTTGGTGGGTGAAGTGTGGTAGGGAGGGAGACTGATGAGCTTTGCGTCGCCTGTATCAATTACATGTTCTGCCAGCGATGTTCAGCCCAGATGACTATCAAACAAAACACCAAACTCCTCAAGCAGCTCCAGGAGCTGTGCCTTCTGCTCTGTCTTCAGAGAATCTTCTTCTACTTTGCCATGGAGGACCATGGTTGGAACCTGAAGACACATCACATGGTCATAAATGGGTCAGTCGAGACACTATAATGGTTATTATAATGGAGTGTGGGTATTAATCATCGCAGTCCTAGATGAGATATGGATATTGATTGAAGCTTGTTGCATGAAGTCCATCCCTAGAATCAGTGGAGAGAACAAATGTTGACTGATGACAAACCTATGGTAGAAATGTTCCCCCTGGAATCCTATGGTTAGCCATATAATGCCTAGTGGGTTGCAAGATGCCCTAACTGTATTGGCGGAGCTGTCCAAGGCTGCAATTTGGTAGTGTTTGTGTCACTCTGCTGGACAAGGTTAGGTCACTCCACATGTCCAATAAAAGGTTCACCAAAGGGGCTTGCAGGATCTGGATGAGGCGTATCTGTTTCTTGGAGGGAAGAGAGCCTCAGTAGGACATCCTACCTCCCCTGAAGTTTCCCTTCATTCTGCTGAAAGATCTACCTCTGCCAGCTCCACCAGGATTGGGTTCTTTCACAGGGGCAGAGGTCATTAAATCAGATGGGTCAGAGGTATGACTGACCACTGGGGCAGGTGCAAGAGGTGAAACCAGGTAGAAAACAATTAAAGCATCAAGTGTCGGCAGGGAGTTTGTTCTTTCTTTGGACCAAAGAACTATGGCAGCTGTGGCGCCGAGAGCAGAGTGCAATTCATGGGCATGTAGGAGAAGGTCCATTACTGAAGGAATGGGTGTCCCATAAAGTGCTGCTCTTTCCAGAGTATGCTTGCGTATAATATCAATCTGGTCACGCTTTGGGTGGGAGGGGGGGCTTCTAAGTTCATCAAATTCACGAGCATGTGGGCCACAAATATAGGAAGAGGCTCCTCAGCTGTTTGAACTCTATCTAGGATGCCTCTCATAATACACTCCAGATTATCTGATGGCAGAAAGACAGTTTTGAAAAGATCACAGAACTGTGCCCATGTTCCAGTGTGTGTCCTCAGAACAGTGAACCATTTATTTGGCTCTTTGGACAGGAAACGCAGTAGTTCAAGGAAGAGCTGAGCATCAGTCAAGTCAAGGCAAGATTTGTAGATGTTCATGGACTGTAATCATTCATCTAGTGTGACTATATTATCCCCTCCAAACACAAGTGGCTCAAGTTTTGAGTGATGTAAAAGAGAAGCGAGGACCCGTTTCAGTAAAAAAATAAGAACCGCAGCTATAGTTTCTAGCACTGCCCTGTGATCTGAATTAATGGTAATGTTACATCTGTGGATGCATCTAAATGTATGTAACTATTCAGAACGTGGATGTTGTGTGGCTCAGTGGACTAAGACATCGTGGTTATGATCTGAAAATTGCCGGTTCCAATCCTATGATTGGCAGAGCGTTACGAACTTGGGGCATGATGCAGGCAGGAAGAAGGTGACGATCCACCTACAGCTCTAAGAAAAAGGGGTTTATTAAACAAATCACAAACTGTACAACACAAGGAATAGGACTGGGACGTTAAGCAGAACTACAAAACACAGTAGCAGGACACAATGACTGGCTGGGGAATGAACAAAAGGCAGGCACTTAAATGCATCGCTAAAGAGGACTAACAGGTGTGAATCATCAAAACAACCAATCAACTGAGGCACAGGGCAACAAAACACAGGTGATGTAACGTTAAGGAACTAGAGACCTGAAACTAAGGAAACACAGGGAAATACTACATTGTGAAAATAAACAAGAAAACAAGGTACAATATAAAATTGGAACAGAAGATAAGGAGGGCAGATCTAGAACAGGAAAGAAAGCAAGCATAAAACACTGAAATACAAAGAGATATGGCTGGTCATTAGCCAGCCTTGAACCCATGAGTGGGGAATGCAGTCCCTAAGCCACATGCTCAACCCATTGAGCCATGTGGAAAGCCAGGGAATGTGGTCAGTACAGTGAGACAGGATGGCCAGCACCACCTGCTGGCCAAACAGGGAGGAGACGTGAAGGGTGGGGACAGACAGGCACTGACCCTGACAGGGTGATTTCACCATTGCATTTGTGAGTCACCCTCTATTGCTCCAGGGACTGTCTGATGCGTGACGCTTTGGATAAAAGCATCTGTTAAATGAATAAATATATTTCCATACAGTCTGGTGCAAATCCCTGCAGACTGTAGTCGAGGGACAAGCCACTCTTTTAGTGGAAAGAGTACTATGCTGTAAACCATCATACTTTCACATGCATATCTGTCTATTGTATTAGAAGCACCAAAATGCATGGCCTTAATAAAAACGTCATTCTCGACTCGTGAAACAAGGATGCAGCTTCTTCCTACTTCCGAAGTGTTTCTAGGAAACGCTCAGCTACAAAAACAGTGGGTAGCCACAAAATCTCTGATAGTACAAGGCAGCCTCAAACAGACAAAAACCACATAGGGAAAAACTGATATTGGACCAGAACAAAACAAACATGTTTCTAAAGAACGTATGTAAGTAACATCATTTTCTTCTAATCGTGTCTTACATGACATAACTGTAACTGTGTGTTCATTTTTTTCTTTTATATGTTGCTATATTTCATATTTGATGTAGGGTTGAATGATTGATCATTTTTAATCGCAGTCTCAATTAATACACCTATGCAATCTCATTCTTTCATGACACCGATTCTGCCTGGTTTGCATCAGCAGGGAGATCCATTGCATCAAACCAAACAGTGACACTTGCTGAGCTTGCTGGTGCAGATTAGTGCAATGACATTACATCATTTTTAAATTTATTCTATAGAAAACAAAGATCAATCTGCGGACCATAGTTAATAACAAATTGTGATTGTGTTCAGCCAAAATCCCTCGTCCTCCAGTAAGGAAAACGGATGATTGTCCTGTGCAGTCATCTTCATTACTTCAAATGTTGTATCTGTAGCTCTGGTGCTGATTACTGATCCCCTGAAGGGACCTGTGCAACAAAAGTTAAATGCTCATACTACTACATGCATTCCTGCTAATATTTCATGCGCTCCATTTGCTTCTGCATGTGCACCTGATAGTTTCATGTGCTCACCCACCCGAAACTTTTGCTTTATATTTAGTTTTCCAACTGTAATATCTTACAACATAATCAAGCAACACGCTTGCTGTTCCTGATTTCTTTACATTTCTGTTTTCATTTTTTATTTCAATGTTTATGGACTCATAACTATAAAACTAAATAGCTGCCACTCATTTACAGTCATTGGTAGTGAATGGACACAGTGCATTTATTAGTAAGAATGTCAGGTTTATGCACCACTGGGTAACGGAAGTGATAAAGCTAAAGTGTACTGGTTGCACAAAAGTTTCAGATGCAGATTTTTCTGACATGAGGCACACGGGAAATGATGGAGTGTGCGTGTTAAAGTTTTGGACACACCAGAGTGAAAAAACATGTTGTCTTGGCAGCGCCGAGCTAAACAAGGCATGGTAAAAGATGTGACATTTTGTTTCAAGGCAGTGATGTTAATAAGGAAGAGGCCAGAGGTCAGCAACCTTTTTAAAGCAAAGAGCCATTTTATCCTAAATGTCTGACACAAGATTTACAAAAAGCCGCAACAGATAGAGAGGAGGGTTTGAGATACAATTTTTTTTTATGCAACACTGGTATTTATGCATTTAACACAAAAACACATAACAAGTACTGTTTCAAAATTAAATAATTTTGTCAATGAATATATCAGTGTCATTATGTTAATATTTAAACTAGTGCTGTCAGATGATTAAAATTTTTAATCAGATTAATCACAGGGTTGCTGTGGATTAATTTCGATTAATCACGATTAAATATCATTCAT
>JAOYFF010000128.1:18696913-18723297 GCA_025773925.1 Cryptomyrus ogoouensis
CTGAGTGGAACTACACTTGGTACAGAGATGGACAGCAGGTCCCGGAAGAACACACAGGAGAGAGATACACAGTGACCGATGGGACCGGTGTGTACACCTGCAGAGGGAATACAACCGATGGGCCATTTTACACTGCGATGAGTGAGGGTCTTTCACTTGGGAAAATCTGTAAGTTTCACAGTTTTTTTTCTACATTTCCCATACAAGCAAGTGAAAACTGTAAACCAAAAATTAGTGTTCTGTGATTCTTTATGTAAATAGAGTATTTTTACAACAGTAGTGCTTCCGTTGGTAAAGTTTCTCTGTGATGACTCACCACGCCTAAAAACATGAATCCAACCAAACAATCGTCTAATTGAATGTCTTGGCGACTGTCTCGGGAAGCCCGATTTCCACCCATACCTCCATCCTATTTTAGCGTTACGGTGTTGTGTCGGAACGGGAGCAAAACAGTCAACATCAATCAATCCCCTGGCAACCTAGTAACATCGGCGGTAACTTTCTGACACGGCTCCAGTGTGAATAGAAAACCATAACGGATGACCGTATTCACTCAATTGATATCAGTGGGGAGTACATGATCCCCGTTATTTCAGTTATGAAAGCAAAATGTATCTTGTGTTGTTTTCACCTGATACATTAACAGGATTCGTATGTGAAAGGGGGCTACACACCAGGAGAGACTCACATCGCACAGCAAACCCGCTAAGTTTGACCGAGTCGCATACACAGGCTGTGTGCAGTGCAGGTGGCCTGTTACGTTGTTCAGTGAAGCTCTGGAGACAGGAAAACTATTGAGAACATTATTTAGCAACTGCAAAGTTACCCAGTCACATTGCCCATGTCAAACCTCTTAATCCATAGCAAACACTGCAACAGCATCTAAAACAATACTGCAAATTAATGCTAGCTAGTATCCTTGGTTTCAGTGTATAGACAGGCTACAGTAGGAGTAGTTATTGATTTTGATACGGAGAGAGTGTTGTGAGTATTCCTGCGTGGAGCATAGTCAAGTGAGGTTTACACTCACGATATAGTGCTGTTTCCATTCTTAAGGAGAAACCACACTCACTATAATGTGTATCATAAAATATTGAGAATGCACTACAAATTGCAGTGTCAATGATGTGCACTAGCATGCTCCTGTATACCATGATGCAATAAAAGGAGACAACTGTCCATAATAAAAATGTTAGCATAAGGGCAACTTTGTATGTTAATATATGCAGTTTTAAAAAGTAACTTTTTTATACTGATAATGAAGAGCTTTTCAAAAACTGAAGTTATTTCAATTTTAAATAACTGAACAATAAAATTATTAAATTAAGTACAAGTTTACACATCCATATTCACGTGACTTAAGTCCATTTATGTTTTGCTATTTGCAAAAATGTTAAGTCGTCAGGACTTGGAATGTGGGGTCAGAAACTGTTGCCTTGTTTCTCAGCTTAATCCCCTAATAGTGAACTACTCTGAATTTTACAAAGTGAAAAGAGAAAAGTCGTTTGCTTCACCTGTACCGAATGATTTTCACGTTTTCCCTCACAGAGAAAATGCTTGTAGGCCCTCGAAGCTCTTTCCACAGCTCTGCTCCCTTTTCGTTTGCCCGTCACGCCGTTTGCTGCCGTGCCTGCAGGACGGCCTACACTCACATGTTTATAAATCTGTTTCTTCATTAGTGCTAAAGAGGAAGATGCTTCTGTCCGTCTCCGGACTCCTCCTACTCAGTCCCCTCGTCATTATTCTTGGGTGTCTTTGCTTGAAGAGGAACCGTAAGTAATTTGTCTTTATTCTCTCCTTCTTTTAGGATGCAGTTTTACTCACATTGAGTATTACCATTCAGTATTCTAAATCAAGTATATATAAGTATAATACCTTATTTAAAACATGATGCGGAGATGAAAACCAGCTATTGAAGGTATGAAATCCAAAGTCCAGAAAGTGTCTGCACTTTCACACACGGCTTTATGTCAACAGGTAAAGAGCTTCCTCTACCAAAAGAAGAGCTTTTCTTAGCCAAAACAATAAATGGAGGTAAGGGTCGTCACTGACACGCTACAGCTAGAGTGGGCAGACATTTTGGCTCAATGGCAACATTACATTTCTTAATTGTAAGGCAGCCCACTTCCATGAAAGACAGCCTAACATAACTTTATCCTCTAACATAGTTTTAATGTAACTAACAGTAAGTAAGTCACTTACAGTAAGACTCAATGGGAGCAGCTGATCATCTCTTTTTGCAAGAGGATCAAAATCTGTTGACAGCTTAGCTGTGGGGATGTATAAGGCACAGCCCAAGTGATGGGCGCTCATCAAAGACCTAAGACATGACTTTTCCATGTCCATTACATGAATGTTTGCCAGAGATGTTCACAAGTCACAAAATTATAATCCAAGTCAAGTCTCAAGTCTCCATCGTGGTTCCAATTTGATGTTACTATTTTTCAAAAATTTAGCGGCTTATATGTTTCTTTCTATTAGTAACTGATGTGGCTAAATGGGAATCATGTCATACCTTCTTAGGCTCATATACATTTTCAAAGAACTTGCTCTTGCAAATGTCTTTGAGGCAATACAATTTTTGTAAGAAACTAAGCACTTTTCTAATTTAGATTGTAAAACTAATACTTTCTCAAAAATAACATTTTGATGAAGAAATCCCTTCAGCAGGACAGGTAAACTTCACTTAGTGTGAACAGCTACAAACATAGACCAAAGAGGGTCCAAACTTCGCAACATCAACTATGTACACACACACACGCACATGTATGTGTGTGTGTGGCTGTAGTTTGTCCTACCCTGCTTTGGAATCTTCGAAATGTACTCACAATATCACACAATTTCTTCATGCTTTGTGTTTTAAAAATCATCAACATGCTATGCATCCTGTGACAAAAAGGATACAACCAAACAAGAATCATCAATGATATATTCTACCATTATTATGGGTTTTCATATCACCAAATAATTGTAATGCTGGAAACAACAGTTCATCTATACACTAGTAAATGTGAATGCAACTTATAGCAATACATAGCAACTGCAAAATGAGCATATTCTAACAGCTTCATGCTTTTATTTCCCATTAGACGATGACAGCTTGGATGGAAAAGCAGACTCTGCTATGTATTTTCTACCTGAAAGTAGCGGTATTGAAGGAAATAAACTCTGTACGTGATTCATACGATTCTACGTGAGCGCACATGTGCGTGTGCAGCTTTTTTATGCAGCCATATATGCTTAGTGTCTTCAAATTTAAGGTGTCTCTTCTCTCTCCTTATGTTCATTATTGTATATGAACAGGCAGTCATCCGGAGGAAGGCCAGGCGTTATATGCACCTCCAAAGAAACTGTCATCATTTAAAGGTAACTTATGTGCAGATATGTTAGTCCTGGGGTCTCCAACTCCAGTCCTGGAGAGCTACTGTCCAGTAGGTTTTCTATCCTACCTTGTTTCTGGTAAATACCAGGAACAGGTGCGGCTCATCAGAAGCCAGGTAGGATGGAAAACCTACAGGACAGTAGCCCTCCAGGACCGGAGTTAGAGACCCCTGTGTTAGGCTGAATTGTCACTCCAGTCTCTGAATGCATTCATTGGCTCATTTTGCCACAACAGATACAGCCAATCCAGCGCCACCATCCCCTGAGATTTAAAGAGCCACCCTGAAGCTCACACCTGGTGCCTCGAAGCTTTAAGCGGAAACGAAGAATCTGGTCGCCTCCTCACTCCCAACGCCCCGTCGGCGGTCTGTTAGCTTACTGTCTAATATATCCCAGACCTTGACATGCACCATCACATATTTTACTGTATGTGGGTGTGTTCATAATGTTTTGGCTCATCAGTGTACATAAAGTACTGTGCAAAAGTCTTAGGCAGTCCAAGAAAATGACGTTTAAACTATCTTCATGTTGAAATTTAACAAATTAATGGAACGGCTGGGGCGCCCCTGAGGAGAGGTTTGGGAACTGAAGTGATCTGGCCATCCAACAAGATACCAGTGAATGTTTGGAGAACAGAAGAAATTCTTATTCATTTTTACTGTTACTGTTAAGCTACTGCTTAATAGATACAAATTTATATATTTTTGCTGAGACAAGAAGTTCAAATTGTTGCTTCTGATGACTTAACATATATGTATGTGTCATAATGTTCCTTTTATTATTCCAGTGTAATATATTGAAATAAAATCATGTTCAAAATAAAGCAGATAATCTGACATTAGCATGCTGTAGCGTCAGAGTCCCGGGACGGAGCCTCAGTTCTGTGTAAGCAGCACTTGTTGATTGCTTTGCTTGAGTGTCTCCCTAGGGGGTAAAATGAGGCATGGAATGATTATTGACTGGGAGGGGGACCATGAACTGGGGGTTGGGATCCAGGGAGGCTGCGTCAGGGGGTGTTACCAGCACTTGACGGAGTTTTATAGGGGTTGCATTGTGGGTTTGTATGAGGCTGGGTGGTTGTATCGTGCAATTGGCCGTCATGAGGGCCATGCAGATGTCACAGTCGCCCAGTGTGGGACGCAATGGGCACATGAGGGCACCCACACACGTCGTGAAGGTTCTGGTGGGCCAAGACAGACCACACTAAGGGAGGATCGTCGTATTGTGCGCCAAGCATTACAGAACCCCAAGACATCCCCAGAACCCCCGTGCCACATCCCACACCGTGTCTCAACATCTGGCATCAGCCAGACTATGGGTTCACCATCCCATGCGTAGGCTGCCATTAACACCAGCGCAGAGACGGCTGTGTTTGGAGTGGTGCCGTAACTGGGAGGCATGGAATGATGACGAGTGGCGTCGTACCGTTTTCAGTGATGAATCTCGGTTCTGCATTACCACAGATGACCGTTGTGTGCGTGTATGGCAGCACTGAGGAGAGAGGACCAATCCTGCCAATTTTGTGGAGAGACACACCAGCATTACACCTGGCATCATGCTGAGGTCCTCCTGTGGCCAGCCAGGTCCCCTGATCTTTCCCCAGTCGAACATGTGTGGGATCAGCTCAGACATCAACTCAGACCCAGTGCCAGTCTACAGGATCTCGAGGGCCAGTTACAACAGCTGTGGGCCGACGCCGCAGGAGAGGATACAACGGCTGTACAACTCCCTTCCTTACCGTATCGCTGCATGTATCCAGGCCATTTAGAAGCTGTTTTAGGTCAACTTCAGGGAGCAGGAAGTGACTCACAGTCCCATCTACATAGCTGCGGAAGCTGTATAAGGGTCAGCAGCATTAAACTGCTCAGTCATCCTCAACACTGGCCTTAAGTGGGCAGAGCACGCTGCAGCCGCTAAGAAAGAGGCCCATCAGCACCTTTACTCCCTTAGCTGTCTGAGGAAGGCCTGCATGTTACCTACAGTCCTCTCAAACCAGTGTGTGGAGTCCATCCTCACAAGCAGCATAACATCCTGGCAACTGCTCAATGCAGGATTGACAAGCACTAGAGAGTCACATGACATCACAGAGCACAGAGCATCACCTGCATGCTGCTCTCAGGAGGTGACATTTATTTATTCCCTGCACAATGTTCTATATGTGTACAGCTAATTTTGTGTACTTGTTTTTATCTGTATTAAGTGATGCAACTCCACCACGTGCCACAAGAGGGCAATCAAACCACGCACATCAACGGTAACCATGGTTTCCTCATTGCATCAAACTGAAAAAAACCCATAAAAATGTAGTGTCCTACTCAAGCAATATACTATGATTTCTTTTTGCTCAGTGCCTATTTTTTTCAAAAATTAATTCAAAGTGTTTTCCGTTGAGTAGCAAGTATATCTGCGTAGATTTCCGAAGTAACCACATTGTTTGCAAACCCTACAGACTATTTACAAGGTACTAAAACTGTTACATGCATGTAAATACGTGTGTATGTGAGTGCAGCCAGGTGACCGAAGCAGCCAACCTTGTAAAAGCAGCCTATGTCAGAGCTCCTTTGACTGAATATCAGGGATGGGCGATACCACTGATTTCCTTTTTGATCTGATTCCAAGTAATACTAAGGTTGGTATCCTGATACTTCGTGCGAGCCATTGGCAGCGGGGTGCGTATCGAAAAGCCTTATAATGCTACACAGGCTGTCCATCAGTGTTCAGTTTTGTAGGTTTTAACTAAAAATCATGGCTGTCTGCCGCTCCACGGACTGCCGCTCCTGACGGCCGACTATCAAATAAAATGTTTCTTTTTCCGCCTTAGTAACCAGACTTTCACTTCATGCTCAATGATTTTTTGAATTTTTTCCCTGCCATTTTACTCAGTGATCACTTTTATTTAGATAAACAAGTGAGGAGAGTATTTAATTTTCATTTTGAATTTACATTTCTGTAATTCTGGAAAGAATCGAGGTTGGTTCAGTAGCTTCTGCATGTCCGCTAAATTTCACTTTGAGTGTTTAATGTAAAGGAAGGTTGCTGGGAACCTGCTGAACCTTTATGACAAGTGATGGAATAATGCTGCCTATACAGAACTGAATGATGGGGATTCATCTGAGAAATGCGTCGCCACTGAGCGAACATCACAGAGTGTAGTTACACAAACCTACATGGTTTAGCCTGCATTATACATAACTGTATGTTATGAAGTACTTTTATACAACTGGCAGCACATCTTTTTGTCTTTGCCGCTATCTCACATACATACATATATACATACATATATATGGCTCCCTCTTCAGTTCTGCATTCATTTCTGGATTATAGACGGACACGTGGGTGCTCTCTGCTGCCACCCCAGGTCGCAAAGTTTAGATTTTTGATTACAGTTTTAGACATTGAGATTGTCATTTTGTGATGTCTGTTTAACTGCAAACTGATTTTGCAGCGATAACAATAAAAAAAACGACATATGAACATAAGCTTTTTTGACGGCTCACAGTTTTCAGCAAATGCACCCAGCTCCCTGATTTCACTGGAGTTAGGTGGATATGCAAGTAACCATGAAAATATTTTGGCTTAGTGGTAAAATCTCTGTATTGGGACAGGCTAGCAGGCACAGTCAGTGGTGGAGGCTCCGAAACTGCACAAGTGCTACACCACTGAATGTAATCGAAATTCTTTTTCGATAGTTTCACAGGGCTCAAAGAGGCCGGTGCAAGTATAAATGGAACAGTCTCCATGGGAAATAAGGTATCTGGACCGCTACCCCGCCAACACACCTCCCACAGATAAAGTATGTACAATCAACATAAAATGTTCCCAAAGTAGGTCATAACAAACAAAAGCCAAACACCCTTTGTTTTGCTTTTATTTCCATTTGATTAATGGTTCATTTGGAATAAGAACAAAAAGGACAAAAAAAACCCTATAAAACTTTGGCAAAATGTTAGGAAACAGTCTTGTAACATTCCTCTGATACCACCATACAGCAAGCTTTGACTTTTTAAATTAAAATTTAAATACGGAGACAAAGAACGTTACACTTTCAAGGCATTTAATGCATGAAATAAAAAGTAAATGCAAAGTATGTGTCACAAAGGAGGTTGCCCAGACTACAGACTCCTTTTCGGCTTAGAAAGGACCAGTACAGTTTATTCCGGAACTTGGAAGTCCCAAGCGGCACTGCGAGCAAAGCTGTCGACAGGCACAAAGGCTTCAAAGGCCCCGAAGCCTGAGCGAGAGTGTGTGTTGGGGGGGGGGGGGGTCACTGTCCAGAACATGATTGATGATTTCAGTTGTTAGAACAGAGTTAATACCACCACCCCCCAAACAGAAAATCACACGAAGGTGAAACACTAGATGGAAAACTGTTCAGATGAAACCATAACTTTAAGACCAACCCAATGACTTTTCTTAAATTCATTCCCCCTAATTGAATTTATTTTAAGAGCATCTTCCTTATGGCAGGATCTAAGTCTTCACCACGTCTTACAAAATATTTGAAGTATTTTCTGCAGTAATATTTTTCCATGAGTGAAAATGCTGTTTGTTATTCATATAGTGCCATCAACACTACTCACGCAGCACAAATTTTTGCACAATGGAAGCTTACAGCATAAATTGCAATAAAATCCCACCGTTTCAGCACCCACAATCCGGATTTAAAAGCAATTCATCAAAAAGCAGGAAGAAAAATGGCAAAACTAACGAGAGAAAGCAGAGCAGGCGCGTTGCGGCTCCGCCTGCACCCACGGCATGATATCGAGCTGCCAGATATCCTTCAGCCAAATCAAACTCCTAATGACCTTTACCCTTCAGCAGGATAACATGCTGTAAAAGAAAAACATTAACCTGGTTCCTCAAAGCCTGCTTCTGGTCTGTGGGACATGCCTAGCAGAACCCCCCCCCCACCCACCTCCTCACCCCCTCCGTTGGCCCTCTTGTGCCCCATTTACCTTCTACATTAAAAGTAATTCTTTTTAAAAAGGGATGATAAAAGCTCCTCATCTATTCCAGTTGCGTCCTTGGGAGCGTAAGATGTTTCACAGAGATGCCCCCCCCCCACCTGACCTCAGTACCAGACTCGCACGTCACAGCCAATGGTGGGAGATGAGCCCAACCCTCCAACATACAGGTACAACATAGGCAACGGATAAACTAAAATGACAAATACAAGTACAATTTTTTGACAAAATATATTACCTTTCCAGTCTGAGAAACAGTAAATGTCTAAAATTTCAGATGTTTCAGATGCGCTCCATTTTCTGTAGTAGGTTTCATGAATAACCTGTAAACTTCTTTTTTTACTCAACTGTCATTAACCCAAACAGATAGGGAAGGTTCTAAACGCATCCACATGCTTGGTATTGCTGTATGTCATGGTTGCAAACAACGTCCCTAAAGATGTTCTCGGCAGCTGATCTCACTACTTCCCATCCTATACGGCCAACTGAAACGAGTGTCTCGCATTTCCCATGGCCACAAGCCAATATCGCGTCGACTCCACAATCACGCATTGCAGGCTGGGCCTGTGATTGCTCCGGGCCCCTGCATGCATGAGACAAACACGGTGTTTCCCCTAGTTAGGGCTTCATCTGTCGTTCCTGCATCTCTCCACAGCCTTGATGTCCTTGCAGCCGGCCAGGGAGTAGGCGCTCTCGTTAACCCCGCCTTGATAGCATCGCATGCCCCAAAGGCCTCCCATTTCCTCAGCTGGCTCATCGGAACAGAGTCCCAGGAGGTCATCGACGGACACGTAGCCCCTGATGGTGCGGCCCTTGCCCTGCCACGAGCCTGCAGGCACCGGAGCCTCCTCTCGCTCCGGCAGGTCCAGCATGTCAAACGACTCCGAGGAAAGGATGCTGTCCTTGCTGGCAGCTCGACTCGGACGAGCCGGGGGCTTGAGGCAGAGTCCAGAGGCTAGCCGGTCCAGCGAGCCGAAGTCCTGAGGGTGAGGACTTGAGAACTTGCCGTGCCTCTTCAGGATGCCCTTGCGCTGCGCAGGATTGGTGGAGCAGCTGGGTGGCTGAGGATCCGAGTCCGAGGTGGTGTTCTCAGGAGGAGGGGAGCTGCAGCCCGATTCCTGCTCCAAAGACTTCTTGAGGATGCCCTTGCGAGGGAGAGCAAAGCTGGGGGGAGGAGATGGAGGGGGTCCGGTGCCAGGCTTTACACCCTCACCCTCCGTGTTCTGGGGCTCACCAACAGACTTATGCTTCAGGCTTCCCCTCTTCTTCAGGATCCCCTTGAAGGGCCGAGCAGGGGCCCCGTCCTGCCTCATCTGGCAAATGTTATTCTCCTTGCGCGACCTCCTGAGGGAGCGCTGCCTGACAAAGTCACCGCCACCTTGTGGCCGGAGCAGGCAGCGCACCTTGGAGCCATTCTCAAGCAGTGGCCGAGAATTCCTGCGCAGCCAGCTGGCAATTCCAGCCAGCCCTCCTCCTTCCTGAGGCATCTTGACACTTACTTGGTGAGCTACTGGCTCACCCTGATCGACTACTGGGCCTTGGTAGCCCCAGTTTAGCCACCAGTGTCTGGCGATTTCCTCCAGCGTAGCCCGACGATCAGGGTTCACCATCAGCATCCAGCGGATAAGACCAGAGGCTTCTGCAAATGCACGAATATTAAGCGTGAAGCTTTAAGCAACAAGGAAACACCCTGTTAAAATCCACCCACAGCTATTTGGAAGGTGTTGGTGCTGAGCTGTTCTGCAAACACGCCCCAGTACATTACAACCCTACAAAGTAATTCCATCTGTCTGTCAACATTCTCCCAGAACACTAAAGCCCCACAAAACATAAGAAAACCCTCTTGGGCAAATGCGTCGTCATCAGCTTGGCTACACTTTCTTAAACTCCACCACTGGGTCCTCTGAACCTACTCTTTAAACTGCAACTGCATTTTAAACTGCAACTGCATGCAACTGCTGTTCAGACACCACCTAAGTGCCACAAGATATCCCTTTTTGTGAACAGATTGATCTTAAACCTGTTCCGTACATACGAGGGGCAGCGGTTTAAGCGGAGACGGTCGTGGTTCAACACGTCCCCAAACCAAGTGCTATTAATAACCTGTTTGGTACTTTATAGCCTGTTGCGTTATGTATCTGATGAAACCCTGAGCACAAAGCAGGTGTCATTGCATTGATGCTGATGAGAGTGGTGTCAGCCTAGGGAGGGGCTGTCTGGTTAAAGGGTGACGAACGCAGAGCAGCTCCTGAATACACCGGATGTCTCCTGAAGCAGCCGCTGCAGGCTTTACAGTGGCTTTTATTAAACCATTATTCATACTGGACTGTAACTGGCCATCTTGTGTTTTTTTTTTTTTGGTGGAGAAAATTCCACAGCGGGTCAATCTATTTAAAATGTAATATTTATCAAGTCCAGTAAAGAAATTGTAAATTAATAAAATATAATTCAATACTGGTATGTTTTGGTCAGATTTCAGTAACTCTATAGTAAACCTGTTTCTGCTGCAGTTTAAAAGTCCTGTTTCAAAATTAGCGTAACTAGTTTTAAATCATAGCTATGCTAATGACAGAGCAATTGCCCTAATTCTGGTACTGATACCAATAAGAGTAACAAAAACAATGACATAAACAGTAATATTTGTATATGGCATGCATAATAAAGTGAACGTCATGAGCAGACTAACACCATCCGTACCGGAAGGCTTCAAAGGCTTGCGGTAATTTCCCGTGCTGATCTGTCGGACCAGGTTTCTGTAGTCCTGTCCGTCGAAGGGCATTGATCCGTGCACCATGGTGTAGAGCAGCACACCCAGGGACCAGCTGTCCACCTCGGGGCCCTTATACGGGCGACCGTTCACGATCTCCGGAGATGCGTAGAGCGGGCTTCCACAGAAGGTCTGCAGGTACTTATCTCCACAGAACAGGTTCGAGAGCCCGAAGTCTGCAATCTGCAAGGCAATGGAGCTCTGCTTAAGACAGGTCTGAGGAACGATCCAAGCCCACCATCCACTGAGGACTGAGGACACAATACAGGCATCACTACACCCTCACCATGTTAAAGAGATAAAAGTCGTTGTACCACACAGCATAAGTCACCTCACAAATTAATTAAATTGGCATTAGTGCAGTTTACAAGGGAGACATAAACATGGAAGGTGCACGACTCAGGCAGACCAATACAGGAGTCAAGGAGAGCAGGGTTAGAAAATTAGCATGCCATCTTCAGAAGAGACACTCGGCATGGATTCAGATACAGGCCTGAAGACGAGATATTTGTCCTCACCTTCACATTCCCATGTTCATCCAAGAGGATGTTCTCCAACTTCAGGTCCCTGTGCACGATGCCGTTCTGGAGAAATAACAGAGACTGAGTCAGCATTTATCCCACAGGGGTCCAGCCACACCATCCCTGTAGTTTCTACCCCATCCACCCCCCCCAGTCTTGCCAACTACTCAGCTCTAGGGCTGCAACAAAGGATTTCAGACCTCTAACAAAGACGAGGCCAGCTGCATGCACACAGGTGCTCCAGAACTTTAGCAAATTTAATAGAGGGGTAAGGCTAGTTGGAGATGGACCAGAATAAACAGGCTTATTTGGTGGCTTGGTATTAAGACGGCTGCCGACTTGGAACAGAAATGGCAACAAAAAAAAATGGAACTGCAGAAAGATAAAAATCTGAGCTAAAAATTCAGGTTTTCAGCAAAGGGGTGTGCAGTGTCACTCATGGTCCAAGGCCTAGAATGACAATTACACATCCTTGGGTTATTTCACGTCTGGCATGAATTTGTGATGTCTGGATGGCTGGGGCCTGATGAGAAGGGGATCCTGGAATTCCTTCAATTGTTCAGTGCCCTTTAGGGGGGGGGAGGTCAGGAGTTAGGTGGAAATGCTTGGCATACCAGAGGAATTTGTAAGGAGCTTAAAATTTAGCTTCCTCTGCAGCCCAGTGCACAAAAATGCAGGTCACGTTTAATCTTACACGCTTAATCTCGTCGGTAAGCAACACTTAGCGAACGACATGCTACTCGGGGACGTTTAAGGACAGCTGATGTATCCACTGGGGTATTATTATACAACAAAAAGGATTATTTCACAAAAATTCTGCCCATGCTTTAAGGGAAATGTGCCTCGGGGAAAAAAAAATGGGAATAATAGAATTTAATGAGTTCATTAGTCTGGCACAGCCTTCGTTAAAGCGATTCAGCACTGGGGCCCAATACATAACAGAAGGGCATCACGGGCTTGGGGAGAACAGTAATGACAGAGGGACAGACGTGGGGCCACGGGATCTGAACCAGCAACCTCCCGGGCACAGATATAGAGTCCCTACGGGGTGCATTACCTGGTGGCAGTAGTGCACTGCAGACACTATTTGCCGGAAGAAGTGGCGTGCCTCGTGTTCTGGAAGCTTCTGACGCTCGCTGATGTAGTCATAAAGGTCCCCACGACTGGCGTACTCCATCACAATGACAATCTTGTCTTTGTTCTCAAAAACTGGGGTAAAACACAAGCAAGGAGAGAGTCGGAATGAGCAGTATCACGGTAATACCGCGGTATTTTGAAATCTTACGTTTACCATTTGGCAAAATCATGAGGAAACCCCCAGAGATTTAAAAACACCAGAAGTGTGTTACTTTGTAAAATATCATCAACATACTGTATACCATGGTACAATATCTAAACAGTATGTCGTTATGAAAATTCAGATACCGCCAAAGGCTGTGGGAGACGATGTCGCCTGAGGCACGAGGGTCCTCTACAGGAGACACTTTTACTCCTATGCCTCATCTGGACAATTCGCTACAGTTAGCCAAGCCGCTAACTTTCCAACTTTTCATGACATATTTTTCTGCAGTCTGTGTCTGGACTTCGATCCCTTACTGTTCATTAATTATTGTTCTTTATATTGAAGTTATTTTTGCATCATGAATTAGCCCTTATTGGTAATATTATATTTGCATAATTAGTGATATTCATGCATAAAGCAATAATACCCCAATTTACCGCACTTACTGTTTACACGCTGGTACACTCTGCTGCCGTTTAATGTGCTTAGCAGGCTTTGTACAAGCCCTTAGGCAGCCATTTTGACCAAAAGTCCAGTTTACACAGACGATTACCTCAGTCCTGTTTACACAACACAATGAGCCACCAAGTCACATAAAACCAGATATGACAAGTGACACCGCGCTCAATCCTGCAAGACATCTGCAGACATTTTGGTAACTGGCCACCATACACACATTTATGTCCATCTAGGTTTGCTTTCAGCTTAACCCCAGTGCCGGTACCAGTGGCCCAGTGCCGGTACCAGTGGCCCACTTTAAAAAAAATAATAATAATGATAGAAATCGGCACCTGGCCAGTTTTGCTGGCTGGCATAAGGAAGCATTTAAAGCTTCAGAGACTAAAGCTTGAATCTTTATGACAATGGAATGGTAGAAATGAACCTTCTCTTTGGAGAAGCCAACCACAAGCATGCAAAGAAGAAGCCTTGAGGTCGGCAGAGAATGATGCAGAAAACACAAAAACTACAGAAAACATGGCTGCTGCACCCCCTCCCTTCCTCATCTTCCATCCATTCATCTACACTCCACACACTAGTCAGGAGTAATCGATTGCAGACGTACCTTCATAGATGCCAATGATGTGTGGGTGGTTGATGGAGGACATTATTTCGATCTCTCTGCGTATGTGCGTCAGATCCTGCTCGTCTGTGATCTTCTCCTTTCTTATTGATTTGATGGCCACCTTAGAAAGGGACAGTCAGGAATGAGTATTTTGTACTGGACTTTCACATTAAACCCTCTCCTCGAATCACCAATCTCATGCATTCCCTTAAATCAGATGAGGTGATTTTTTTTTTTTAAGCTAAAATACTATTTCTATTATTTCTTATGGTAAAATGGCTATTCCAGACCAACATATACAACCAACAATAAATACAAAGGATTAAAAACATTAAACTGTGGGTCAGGTGTGTGGGAGAGACACAGTCATGCGTCAGTGTTCACAGGCAGACAGCACCTGTGCGTACACTCGGGCGGGCGTGTTCACACAGCTGTGCGAGGTCTGCTTTACACAGCTGAAATTCCAGATTCATCGGCAAATGCGTCAATGAGGAACAAAGCAGATAGCGGAGGGGGCTAGCAGGAGTGAAGACGACAGACCAGGCAGTAACTCAATCCAGGGGAATGCAGCTCTAGCTTTCCTGTAAATGTCAGGGACACCCCTAATCTTCATCTTCGGTGTCAAGTTTTCCCCGTAAGGTATCGTAGGTTACGAACAATCTCGAGATCGTAATGCGATACAAGGTGTAATTACGAAGTTATTTATTCCAGAAACATGCTGCGATTTCATAACACTAGCTCCCTTAATTACCATGTTTGAGAATATTAATTGACCGAAGCAGTGATTCTGAGATCAGACTACCCACTGTGAGCCAATTCATTTCATATTTGGGATTTGAAAACATGATTAAACATTCCTAATGGGCCAGTTAGGAAGTTAGGTATTTAATAAGAATTTGTACAAGATTTAGTAGTTTACTGACGCACAACGGATAGCTTTCACTTGGCCGTGTGTCACGGCGAATTATGGTCTCTGTATTTCCCCAAATGCCACTATTTCAATGTTTCCGGGAGTTTCACAATGCTATCAATAGAAGTGCAGGGGACTTCCAGAACTCCCAAGAGAATGAGGAGCGATTCCCTGTGTCAGTTCAACTTCCTTTCCAGACACACATTTCCTCACTGCTTGTTGTTGCCAGAGTAAGGTTACCCACCCAACCTTGATTACACAGAAAACAGCTTTATTCTTAGAAACGCGTCGGCACGTGACTGAAGAGTCAAACAGAAACCAGCTCCTGCCTGTATACACAATAGCGTTGCGTGCGTGGCACCCGTGACGACAGGCACGGTAACTGCTGCTCAATACATTTCATACCGCAAAGCTCTACAAAGTGCAAATCAGAATCACAGATGTGCCTTTACTGTTAGTTACTACATAGAATTCTAGTTATATACTAAAATTTCCATATTCAGCTGTCTTTGAAAACCCCTGGATGGGAAAAATGGCACCAAAGTCGATACAAAGTGGTTTACAAGCTAATTGTTCTTAACAATAAATTTCTTCAAAATAGAGGCTTCAATATAAATGAAATGCAAACATCAACTACAAAAATAACAATCTTGTACTCAACATCAGTTAATTGATTAACCATTTCATTAACAAAAACCAAACGAGGTCACCGCAATAAAAACAACATTTCAAAATGATATATTATGCAACTGGGGTTGCACAGGCGTTTCAAAATGAAATTGCACAACATTTAATTATTTTAAAGAATTTTAATTGCATGAAACTGATGAGAGAAATTAAACAAACTTTAGCTGGGAGACTCAAAGACCGAATAACCGACAGACAGTGCTTGGTGTCCCTAATTGGAGATCCATAAATTCCAGGCAACAGTACTAAATCTAGTTTTAATACGGAATATGTATAGTTATTGTTAAATCGGTAACACTTTCCCCTCCAGATTAGACCACTGAGGGATTGCAGATACAGCTACAGGGTCGCTGGCTGCATCTTCTCTAAACCTGGAACCGCTGATAGCAGCCCAGAACCACCAAAGGAGCCTCCAAACATCTGCTTCTGTGGCCTGACACATACCACCGCCTCGCGTGATAAAGCTGCCCCCCTCAGACTGCTGTGTTCACTTGCCATAACTTGCTCAGTTTTCAAGGGACGAAAAAAAACTGGAATGTATCAAATGCATTGAACCTACCATGAACTAAAAGTTAGGGCAAGACCATTTCTGCTTATGATAAAACTCCATTTGACATTTATACCTGCCATATAACATGCCACATTTCATAGTTACAAGTTTATCTCATCAGTGGTATCAGTCCCTGACCCAGAAAAACACTGATACGGAAGTTAATGGTCACCAACCCTTTTATTCCTGTCTGCATGCCGTCAAAAATGAACTAATATGGCAGGAAGACAAAAAAAGAAAAAAAATCATTAAAGGAAATTCCTTACTTGGATTGGATACTTGACACCGTCATTTTTAATCAGCATTTGCTTTACCTGTGATATTTATAAAATCTCTGGAACAGTCATACAATTAGATCTTCTATCAAAAGAATCCCCCAGGCTTTCAGTGAAGTTACAGAAATTCCCATCTGTGGGTTTTTTTTTTTTTTTTTTAAATGGTCTTTGTTATGGCAAGTTTCTTTCTTTGGGATTCTGTCAAGCTGGAATAAACAGACTCCAGCCTATTCTACCACAAAACGTGCCACAATCCGCCCAGGTATCATGCAACTGCATCTTAAAGCCTTACCATTTTACCAGCTTCCACCAGAACAAAATAATTCACTACACGGCTGAATTGCTCATCTCTTTGGAGTGAATAATGTGTCACTTTTTAAGTATAAAGATGAGCAATGGTTTAGCTACTGAAAGGATCCATTTCAGGTTGGTCAGAACCTGTTGTTTCTGAATGTCAGACGTGCGCATATCTGACTAATATGCATTTTTTTTTATTCAGCAAAAATTTCATAGATCTACTGAATCATCTTTTCTAGTGTTTTTCCAAATAAGACATCACCCTAAGTTACCAAGGTTCATTCACCACTTAATAACAGTTGCAAAGAGATAAATATGAAGCTCTCTACTTCCAACTGACAGAAGAGGAATCTGATGGGAGTCAGTGTAGTAGAGTTAGTTAATATATATATATATATATATATAAAATTTTAAATGAAATATATTTCCCTCCACAGATTAAGACCACAAGCAAGGACCCCATGCTGGGCTTTTCAGCTAAACACCACAGTCTTTTATCACAGAAACCGTCTTTCATTGGCTACCCTGAACAATCACATTCAAGCTTCTGAAAGCTTTTCCTTGAAGCCCATAGGCTTAGAGGAACCTTGTCAAAAAAAAAAAAAAAAAAAAAAACACACGACCTCACATCCCAGAAAGCGATGTTAATCCCATCCGATGCCACATACGTGCGAGAAATGCTTGGTGGCAGTTGTTAGTTTCTGCCCATTTTAAAGGCAGCAAAGGAGAGTCACTGTGATTCTGGCAAATAGTTGCACAGAAAGTCGCCAAAGTGCACTGGAAGCTTCCAACTCAAATTTTAAGGCGCCATCCATGCTGTTGTATCCCTTGCCAAAGAATGTGACATGAACTACACTGTGTAGTTTCAGGCACAGTCGGCTGCACCCTGGTCATGTAGGGGTGTCGGTCTATTCCCCCAGTATATACTGTACAGTGTATGGATGGGATGACAAAGTTCACCAAATTGTTGCAGTGCAACATTTATTTATTTAAAATGGACAAAAAGGTGTAAATTGCTTTTGATGGGCATTTATTAAAAAGAAAAAAAAAAGTGCTTATTAATTATTTCTAAAATATAAATATAAACTAAATTTCATGCTGCACGTCTTACCTGAAGTTGACTTAACATGTAAACAGCACTTCAGACGCTCAAAAAAAAAACACCTGACAACCCCCCCAAATGGAGACAGGACAGTTTTCATTCTCCATCATGGTACGTTACAGTTGTGTGAAACCAGAAGTTGTCATGTTATGTTGACTTTACCCCTTGCCAGCAAATAGGGCTTTATTCATGACAAGAGTATATGGATATTAAAACAGATTAAATACACCAAAAGGAAGAGATTACATAAATAAATATTAAATCAGTTAAAACATTGTAAACAAAACACTTAAGATTAGCTTTCAATTAAAAAAATTCAGCAGTACAATTTTAAGTCTCTGGCCTGAAACCCCTTTAAAAGACTCAGTAAAATGGCATCTTCGCCTGAGGGAGTTAATACAACAAAAGGTGTTTAACAGATAAAGGAGTTTTACAAATATGACATACAGGTGAGGTGGATCTTCACTGGTAAGTAAAAAACATGTGAGTCAGCCTGGTATGCCCAACAACACCTTAGCCTGGGCTACTGAAACCAAAAGTTCCTTTTATCTTATCTTACACCCCCCTGAATATCTGTTTGGCTGACAGTGATGCGCGGTCTGGCTGCGCTGTACTTTTATTGCATCCCTATTGTGATCCCCCCTCCCCCTCCTCCCGCGATATACCTTAGGCTCTTACAAAGGGGGTTATTGATAGTATTATAAAAGGATCTTTGTCTCCCGGGTGATTTGATGGGTTTATGATAGAGTTTTCTATATTATGGTAAAGATCACAAACATGGCCAAAGTGCAGGAACAGCTTCAAAGGGGGGGGCGAGATTATTACTCTGCGGACTCCCTGTAGAGGGATACGGCATAAATATTAAGTAACACTTCCTTGGAGAAGACCCGCATACATGAGGTTTAATTGCCATTATCTTATACCGACATTGAATTTACATCTTGGCTCCTTTTATTTTCTTTTTGCTGCCTTTTCTCAAGCAGTCCATCTTAAATATTACGGCCAGCTTCATAAGAATAATTACATTTTAAGGAAAACATACACAGAACAAAAACAATCGCGGTTAATAATGGTTGCGCAAGTTATTTTCTGCAGGCAATGCGATCTCACCAGACTGGAAAAGCGAACTGTGTGTAACAACAAAGCCAGAACAATTGGCCTCGCTGACTTATTTAGCCGCAAATGTCAGACGGACACCTTCTTTGTTATGTTACCCGACGCATGTGAATATTAATAGCCACTTATTTTGCTGATGCCCCGTCGTGCACCTGAGACATCCATGAAAAAACCTGTGACTTATGTATTAACCAAAAACAACCTGTTAAAACATGCAGTTACTCAACAAAATACATAAAACATACATGTATACACATTATAAATGTATATTATATTTTTGTATTATTATTTTTTTAACAATACGGTCTATTTGATAGTTATTAAGATGTTCTAGGAGTGTATTACTATAACTGCATGATCACACGCAGGAGTCACGCGGGGGGGGGGCACCGGCACGAGCGCCTTTGCTCGGTCCATCTGCAGCATTCACAACATCTAACCATGAAGAACCACAAAGCGTAACACTTCTTACCACTCTCCCCGAGCGCTCCACCGCCTTCTTCACCGTCCCGTACGTGCCCTTCCCCAGGGTCTCCAGGAAGTCGTAGCGATGCTTGAGGTTGTGCTTGTGATGGTGCCTCTTGACCGCCTGCCGCTTGGCCGGCTTCTGCACCGCGTTCTCGGCGGCCGGCGGCCCCCTCGGAGCCCGAAGCTGCGCCAGGTAATCGGACACTATCAGAGAGCGACCGGCAGCCTGCAAATCGCGGCGCTCCATAACGACGGCTTTTTCTGTTCACTCAGTCCAGCATTTACACTAAAGATCTGCACAAAGCTGCGCTCTCCTCCACTCCGTTTCTACACCCTCGCTTCCCCAAACCAGGAACTTAATATCCGCCAGTAGCGACGTTGCCAGGTTGGCCGTCCTCCTGTTTTATTACAAATTTGCCGGCCTCCGGTGACGATTTGCTGCTTCCCTATGGGCGTGGCGTCCGGGAATTAAAGAAAACTTAACTTTCCTTTTCTTAAGAATAACGAGAAGGAGCAGTTATATGCACTTGCAGGATTTAATGTTTACGTACAATACATGTCTTTAATCAAATCGTTTAACTGAATCCTATAATCGGGTGAACCGCATGTGTATTCAGCTATTTAGGGAAGAATATTCCTATTTATCTTTGGTGTCTGGCAGTCTGTGGACAGGTCGGCCGTACCAGTTAAATGTCCAACATGGTCCCAGTGTGTCCCATGAATGAGCATTTAGTACAACTAACTAGTTTGTGTTTTATTACAGTAGTTTAAATAACCTAATGAAAAAATACACAGTTTGAAGTCTCCACTACAACCTTTAAGGTCAAAGATTAGATCAGACTTAGCTTATCTTTTTCCTCTTTTATGTTATTCACACAAAAGTTAGTGTTTTCTTTTTGATTCTGAATGCAAAAATAGCCCACAGTTAAATATTTCATTTATTAATGTTTACTAGATTTGGGGACTTTATCTTATATATGCATTGGTCTATAGTTTTGTAATGTTGTGCTGTTATTTCACATGAAGATAATGAGTTTCTGTCATACCTACTGTTAATGTTGTGTGTGTTATACCATTTTGTCCCACAAGGAAATGCAAGTCATAAAATTCCCATACAACCTCCCAATGTCAATATGAATATACAAGGACACAAACTTTGAGGGTGAGGCTGAAAAATTACCTAATCTGAGCTCTGTGTTAGGAAATAAGTGGATCTGTTACTTTTACAAATAAGAACCTGAAATTCTGCTTATCAGACAATGACTGAATATCATTCTTCATTTTCTGTTTACTGGAAGTGACTGGGAATTTCAAGAAAGCTGCAGATTCGATTTCTTGAAAGTATAGTAGAAAGATAGATACATTGATATTTAAGTACTGGGATTCTCAGGACCCCATGAAACATTTTTTTTAACCAGGTTCAGTCTTTGTTTCATCATACAACATGTGCAGTTTACCTTGAGATGTGTCTGCAAAGCATCTATTTGAACTGCGAAGGTTGAGTTATTTGCCAGTTTCTAAGCAGTAGAAGCAACTACTGAGCTCCTCATAGCTGTTTTCATCATACAGCTTGATGGTTTTTGTGATTGAACTTGAAGAAACCCGAACTTCTTGATATTTACTGGATTGAATGAATGCTTTTCAGCAGTAGGTAGCGATGCTGTTTCCTTCATACAGAGGGATCCATTGATGCGTGTGAAGTCTGCAAGTTCTCTCTGTCTGTGTATGTGACCACCAGGTACTCCGGCTTACCCCTGAAGTGAAAATAAGTCAGAATCCCAAAAGTCACTATATAAGGTAACGTTTTTTTTTTTTTTTTCCTTAACATTAAAACTGAGAATCTTTACTTGAAAGACATCTGAACAGAACACTCTTTTGTAGGAGAGATGAAAAAGTATATAAAGATACCAAGGATATTTACCAGAGGTGCTAAGTTTTAGTATACAGGCAGCCCCCCGGTTATGAGCGAGACCCGTTCCTAGGTTTGTATGAAGTCTAATTAATAGGTAAGTCAGAACAGGTACATACGGTCCTTATTTAGCATCAGTTAGTGAAATGTCTGTCTTAGTATATAGTACATAGACCTATTTTACCTTTCTATGCATACTTAAGAAACACTTCCAAGTACGCTAAAACATCTTAAACATGAGCTAATAATAATAATAATAATAATAATAATACATGCCTATTATTAATATGCCTAATAATAATAATACAGTAATAATAATAATAAAAGTAACTACCTACAGTACTGTTGGCCTATGGGGGGAGAGAAAGAGAGAGAGAGAATCTGTGTTTACGTATAGCCTACAGCGTGGTTAAAAAAAACAAACAAGCATTAAAGAAACTGTTCTTAGAACGGTTTAGATAGAAAAAAGGGGAAAACGTCATGATTAAAGGTGAACCTTAACATTAATATCTTGCATACCGGAGGGGGCATTGATGAGGTAGCATTATCATATTAATAACTGAATGACGAACTGCTGAGCCGCGCGATGTTTTTATGAGCGTCACGTTATTATGCCTGCGTTCGTTATTATGAACCATTGTATTTAAGTCAGACGTTTAACACAATAGGTTTTACGGCAGTCTATTCGAGGAAGAGTTGTCCGGTCTTAACCCGGAGGCAGAGTGTATCGTGCGTAATGCACTTCATGAATAAACCTTTGTAAAATCTTTAGATTCTGATATTTATCAACGTTGAACTAAAGAATGTGAGCTTACCAATATATTTACACTTAATTATCTTTAACTTCAATTGTCAGATAAAACGGAATACATTGGTTAAATCTTTCGTTTTTACTTTATTAAACTAGAATGAGTATATGTTGTATCCATCCATCCATTATCTCCCGCTTATCCGAGGTCGGTTCGCCGGGGCAGCAGTCTCAGCAGGGAAACCCAGACTTCCCTCTCCCCGGCCACTTCCTCCAGCTCCTCTGGGGGAATCCCGAGGCGTAAATGTAAGCCGACATATTTTATTACCTTTATGAATAATAATAATATAGATTATTTAATTAATAGTGACTTAGTTTAGAACACCCCAAACTCTGCGAAGCCTGGAATTTCTCACTTCCTGATTAGATTGTTGAATGTTGTACATCACAGTTGACCACTAGATGGCGGCCTAACCAAACATTCACGTTTTTACTCTTATTGCAATACTTTATGATATAGTGAAACTCGGGTAATTTCTAATTTAAAAAGATACTTTGACATTTGTTATTTTCTTTTCCATAACTAAAACTGTTTTCCGTATCTGATACATAGATTGATATCATAAATTATATAAAATAAACAATGATCTGCTATATTTATAAGGTAACAGTGATGTTCCACATAAAGAAACTAAAGTGTTATGTTATTCAAGTGAATCCCTATTTGAACACGGATTTATTTGTACAGAAGTATGGAGATTCGAGGCCCACTTGTGTGTGGGGTGTTTGCATCTTCTCGCTAAGGGGCGCCGTTTTCCTAGTGTAATGGGAAAACATACAGTTAGGCTAACTGGAGTCAAAATTGTTCATGGCTTGTTATTTTGTGTGCATATTCCTATTATTAATTACTAGTATTCTTTCCAGGGTGTGCCTTATACTGCCTGAGTAGCTCTCTGCGAGTCAACACAGGATGAGGAGTTGGAAGATGGATGGGCGTAAGCATGTTGTTATTGTTGTAGTCAACAACTACATTACCCAGAAATCAGCGGGGTTAAGCTGTCCCTCGGCACGTATCAGATCCTTTGCCCAGATCAACGCGGAGGATTGTTTGTTTTAGTGCGATGGGCGGGTTTCTCTCTTAATGTCATGTCCATCCACCGCGGCATTTACGGGAGAACTATTGCAGCTCGGAGGGACCTTCTGCGGCGACCTGGTCCGTGAAATGCGGATGCGCGGGCGGGAAGTTGGGGAAATGGCACGGCGTCGCTGCCGCGAGGCTTAAGGGCAGCGGAGCCGCCGCTTCGCGAAGCCTCGTCGCCGTCCAGCTTTCGGGATACTTGCGGCGAGCTGGGTGTCTGTCGGCAGCGCTATGCGGCTTGATAGGCAGCTGGACGGCTAGTTAGTTAGCTAGCTAGTGTATATGAGTGTATTCATGTGTTTTTTTTTCTCCATTCAAAGTCAAATTAACGTTCTTGAGAGGAAAGGCGCCGAGTCCTGGGTTCGTCCCACTAACCAGAGCAGCCCGACTCCGCCTGTAGCAGCTAGTTAGCCGCCGGTCCGTCTGCGCACCTAGTCGCTGCCTTTCCCCGGTCCGTCTGGGGGGGCTATTTAGGCATGTTTGTTGGGTGACTCTCACGGTTTCGGTTGGGTTTTTGCTTTTTTCCCTCCTTGTTTTTTGTTGGTCTTCACGTTCGCTGCGCTGGATGTTTACGGCAGATGCTGAGATCCGGACTGGGGTCGCGTAATCAGGGCCCGGGCGTCGCTTCGGGCTCCCTTACCGGCGGCACTTTACGCTAACAGGGGTATTTTTACACGTTTCTACACAGTTATCGGCTGTTCTTTTTTCCTCTCTCCATCGTGAGAGTCTAACCCTAACCCTACCCGCACGGTATCCGACAGCGTGCGGGGAGACTTTACTATGTCGTTAGCTGGCTAACAGTAAATGCCGAAGCGCACTTTCTTGAACCTGGAGGCGGCCGGACACCTGTATCGCCCATAAATAAAGCTGCAGTTTGGGCCGGACTCGTGTCGTTAGGCCACTAGCTAACGGGGCTAAAGTATCCCGCCGTAGCGGGGCGTCTGCGGCTCGGGCATGGAGGGTGGAGGTCATCCACAGAGAGCCAGCCCTCTAACCAGAGAACTGACCAGGACCTTTAGCGTGTATAACAAGCACTCGGTACTGCTGAAGAAGAACCTGAAAGAGACCGACGCGTTTTTCCGAGAGATCCGACAGAACTACAGCAATGCCTGCGCGGCGTCCGCCGCCGGCTCCGAGACGCTGGAGGTGGAAGCAGGTAGGGACGCCTCATCCCGCCGCCGTCCCGAGCATCTCACGAATCAGGCGTGACACCAAAGCTTTCAGACTCTCATGCATGGAATCGTACGGGAATCTATTTTATTCCATTATAAATCTAAAAATAGCTACAACAAAAGCGTTGGGGTGGTTTGCAAACCCTACAGACTGTTTACAAGGCAATAAAACTCTTACATACATGTAAATGGGTGCAGACTTGTCTCGAATTGAAAATCTCACGCCAGCCTGCTGCCCAAAGTTGGCAACCCTGCCCCCCTCCTCCTTGCACGGGGTAGCCCTTGTGTACCAGGACTGTTTTGCACAGTCATCCTATCTCCTTTTAGGTTATTAATTTGTCTGCAGTGTCGCGCATAGCTCATAAACACTCTCCGAGAGCATGTGCAGAATCTGAAGGGTTCGGTCCGGCCGGACCGCCCGCACTAAGAGACGCAGCCATCAGAAATGACGCACAATGAATCTCTCTTTTTCTTTCATTTTATCCCGGGGAGGGTGGTGGTACGAATGAGCGATCCGCATAAAGCACAACTTTGTGCTGCCGCTTTGGTAGAACGGCGCGTTAGGGCGAATGAGGGCTGAATCTCCGGCTGGTATCCCTGTGTGTGTGTGCGTGTGTGTGTGTGTGTGTGTGTGTGGGTGGGGGGGTGGGGGCAGTCACGACGATCTTGCCTCACGTTTTTGTGATTTATTGCGATGTAAACGGTGATCTTACGTTTAATATAAACCATTCTTTTATAAACCATGAGAACCGATGTTGACAAAGTAAGAGGAAAAAAATAACGCCAACCACGGGAAAGTGGGGTTTTCGTCCTATCAGTCCAGCTGAAGACATTGTATTAAGAGATTTACTGGGAAACGTCTTGGGAGATTAAGGCAGCTACAGGGGAGGTTGCTCAACATTGTTAAAACCTGTGCAAAATTGTACAATTTGCCATTGTTAGAACTGCTGTTTTGAAATTTGAGGACAGAAAAATCCTGCAGTCACATGCACTAATAACAGCACAAAGATCTCAAAACATTGTTTTATTATATTTTACAAACCAGTAGGGCTTGCTATGTTCATTTTGATTCGGTCATGTGTTTGAGGCACAATGTAAGCGTTCCAATCCATATATTTTAAGAAACACACACTTTGATTTTTTTTATATAAATGTTTCCTTTTCATAGCATAAATTTGTCCCACCTTGTGTAAACTGCATAAATGTTTAAGGTACATAGTCTACTGTTCGCCAGTGAATCTGCTGGGGAGACGGCTTGCAGCAAGGATTTGCAAAGCTACTGTTTATCACAACAAACGTCGTTTGAAAACCGTTAAACGTTTGGCCACTTATATGTTGCCATAACCAAACGTGAAAGGTGTGGCTCGTTAGGATACAGTGCAACTGTACGAATCAATCTGAAGAGCCTGGTGGTAGCACACAGCATCATGGGGGTAATGTGCATTTTTAAAGCTAATGTAAATGCATGCAATTTTGCCTTTGAATTTGGGGTGGGGGGGGGGTATGGTTATTTTAATGTTTCGTTCACTCACCACAGCATGCAAAAGAGCTGGGAATCTCCCAGCCCCAAGAACAAATTAGTTCCAGTGGGTGTGAACTAACTATCACGCAGCTGAGACTGACTTGATGTTATCGGCCAAAAAGAACTTGGTGTCTTATACCAGCGGAGCCTAGTTTTATGATATTCTAGGAAATTACTGATAGCAGTGCAGCTTGTAGGCATCATAAATAGTTTGGACAATGTGAGACTTCTGTGGAGATTCTTCAATGATACAATGTATGGGAATTAGTTCACTGTCAGCTGTACTGAAATTGATTGGTGTCTTTCTCACTTGTGTGAAGGGTCTGATTTGATGATTGAAAATGACCATGTTCTAATTATAAATTAAATGATTTGGTGGAAATCCATTATTCTCATAGACTAGGTCTTTCAAACCCCCCCCACCCCCCCCCCCCCCCCCCCACCCCACAACAAACCTCCACCCTACATTCCTCCATATAACATCACTTCCCCTCTACCTAGTTATTTATCTT
>JAOYFF010000128.1:18723307-18744502 GCA_025773925.1 Cryptomyrus ogoouensis
GTTTTTCTGAGTTGGGTGAAGGTCTTGTTTGAGGGTTAAAAAAGTCAATTTTTTGATTATAAAATAAATAATTTGTGGGAAATCAATTTTACTCAAACACTAGTTTTTTTCAACCCCCCCCCCCCCCCCCCAAAAAAAAAGAATCACGTCATTATTCTGCTGTAATTACTGCAAAATGCATCTGTATCGATGAGTAAGATTCTGTCAGCTTTTATTATGTGGGTTTTTTTTTTCATTTTATTTTTCTGTAATATCCATTCTGCATACTCCTATGTGGCAATGCACTTACACTGATAAAACGTAAACTCCCTTTGTGTGGCCGTGTATGGTCCACCCACACTTTTATTTAGGTGTGTGTGAGTGAGAGAGATTCTTGCTTGATAGGTGTGATGGTCCAGCCCACGGAGGATGAAGGCAGCCATGAATGTGAAGTTCTCTATAGTTGACGGGCTCACTTATTTGGGAAAGAGCAGGGTGTGCAGTGGTGTGGAAATGTGTGAAAAATGATTCTGCAGTTAAAGGCAGGGAGGAGGATGGTGAGGTTTTAGTGAAGGTTCTCGGCTTCAGGACCAGATGCATGAGCATGTGCAGGTTCTTCTGTATTCAGAGGGTCTCTCTGCAAAAGATCTGGCATGTGAATGATAACATATGAATTTGTTTTCCCAGCATGGGATTATTCCCAGCCAGACCAGCAGAGAAGAGGTGACGGTTGGGGGTGTCCATGGCTTGTGAACCTGCCCCCACCCAGTCATCACTGCACACTGGTCAAACTGGTTCTCACTCTAGCCGACACATTATTTTGTTAGGGAGGTGAAGGTCACTTTAATTTTCTTGCCAAAAGAGATTTTTTTTTTCATGTCACACAGATAGTGGTTTTTGATTTTGATGCTGAACAAGCTGACACTTCAGTCCACTCTCAAAGCCAGAGAACAGCACTAGGTGCTTCAGAAAAGCACAGTTCTCTTCTGTGGCTGTAGCTGGTTCCCACCGGTGTTTTTGACAGCCAGACTCGTCAGGCTGTTGTGCTATGCAAGCTCCATCCTCAAGGAGTTAACCTGCTGACTTAATGCCTTTGGGGATCTGGAGGGGTGTCACCAGGATTCTTTAATTAGCTTTTGGAGATCGACAGAACATTATTCTTTTTGGAGAGTAATATGTCAGCTATCCCAGTTGCTCAGGGTGCAATAAAACGTGACATTGCGAGTTTTCTTTTGAAGGTTTAGAAGTGAAATGTGTTGAGCTTCACTTCTGAGTAGCAAGATGTACTTGGACTGCCTGGCATTTTTTATTATTTTTAACGGAGAAGTGGACGTGCTCTTATCTGTTTGTGTGGCGTAGGTGGCCTGTGCTGAGATTCAGAAGGGGCAGGGTGGGGAGTGAAAGAAGCATCCTCTTGGCAGAGGGTACAGGTCACAAAGGAGGCTTTTTGTCAGCTGGGATGCCCAATGCACGTTTCTGTGGGGGAAACCCTAAATAGCAGTGTGATCACCCCATGCCCTTCCGGGGCACCAGATGATGTCAGTTGCTGGGTCACCGGTCATTTTAACTATTAACTTTTGCTGGATAAACGGATTGCAGGACACGAGTGCTAAAGACACTGTTGCTATGTCAGGGTTTGTCTTGATTAGGAAATCGTATGTTTACAAGCAGAAGGATTCATAGACACAGCTTCTGAATCTCATTTTAAAATCCCCTTTCGAACACCAGTGTTGCAAAGTTCCGTTTCATTAAAGTTTGCTGCAGTAACTTCTGGTGAAATTTCTATTTCTGGGTAATCAGTCCGAAGTGTTTCTTAACTCTGTCTGTTAATGTCTTTGTGTTTTATGAGTGTCTCACATCAGTGCAGGGCGTGGAGCACTTAGAAATAAATTGCAATAAGTACCCAGCCAACAACAGTGGAAATTAGTTTTGCATGTGCCAGCTAAATTAAGACTTTATGATAGCATATTTCTGCATCAAACACATGGAATGAAGGCATGTGGTCAAGTTGGTGTGAACAAGGGCATGCTTAAGTTACAGAACATTCAAAAACACAATTTTTTCATTGTTCATTTTTCTCCTCAACAGTGACTTGTTTTTAACTGAAGGGTTTCATTTGCACAAAAAAATGTTTAGAAGAGGATGGTTGCTGCTTGTCTGAAAGGTTTTCATTTGAGTTGATAGTTGGTTACGGCCACAAAAACTAGAGTCTGGAATTTAACAAAGCTTGTGGGTAAGGTTTACTGCTTTGAGGTCTGTGGGTATCCACTATTGGAAAAAACGTTGTTGTAATCATGTAGTAGCCGTCATCTATTATTAAAACTTAACCAATTCGAAAGTCTTTTTTTGGTCGTCCATGAAGTGTTTTGGTCTTTTGAACGGGGGGTAGCAAGAGTCTAAAGGTAACAGAGCGTACCAGAGGCTTCTGGCGTTTCACAGGTCTCTGTTAACACCCCTGGGCGTGTACAGTCATCCCGATGTGACCCAGGAAGAGCCCCAGTCCCTAGGCAGACTCTGTGTGATGTCATTATCCAGCAGCAGTTCAATGTAATAGTTAAGTTGTAGTTGATGGTCCCTCAAAAGGACATCTATAGATTAAAATAATGTTTGTCGTCCTCCACTCAGCGCAATGGTGTTTTGGTCTAGATGTGGTCAGTGTTTGATGGGCGGTGCCCATGAATGCACCATGCTTACTGACAGATGCCTGTCGGGTGGCTGCTGCTGAGCGTCTCCTGCCCATTCTGCCGGTGACGCCTTCCCTCTGCCCCCAGGTCAGCTGAGCTGCATTTCTTTCCCCCGCCATGAGGAGGAGTATCTGCAATCCAGTGTGGGCAGCACGCCCCTTATCGTCGTACTGGGGCAGGACTGCGCCTCCCGTTACCAGCTGCTCAACACCCTCCTGGGGGAGCGACTTCTGCCGGCGGGGCCGGGGGTCGGGGGCGGCCCCTGCGGGGAGGGAGGCGCCTGCAAGCGTCGCAAGCTGCGCTTCACGCATGGCCGCCAGACGCGCCTCAGCCTGGCGCTGCCCGGCCAGTACGAGCTGGTACACCAGTTGGCGGCGCACCGTGGCCGCTGGGACACAGTGCCCAGGGAGGACCTGGAGATCCAGGAAGAGTGTGAGGACCCTGCCCAGCGCCTGGCCGAGCTGGAGGTCACGCTGCATCACAGCCTGCTGCAGGTATGCGGCGCAACACCCGGCCTCAAACACAGAGGTGGCTTTGAGAAGCCCGTCGTTTATCTGTGGACATGCTGGGGCACCTGTAGTGTCCCGCTGCCTGTGGTCCGTCTGGTACAATGATTTGTCTTGCGATATCTCCTACTTTGCTCTGCTAGCTAAGTGACGTGTAGCAAATCTCATTGCGGAAACTAATTATTAAAGCCTTTAATCATACGAGATATACATTTGTGTGTTTTTTTTTTTTTGGAAAGCAGTGTCTCAAAATCTTGTTTCCATTAATAGCATTATGGAAGCTTTATATTGCATTTCCATTAAAGTATATTGTGTTCTTTGAGGCAGCAGCTGAAGGGGCCATTGTGATTCTGGCTTGTTCAGTACCTACTGTTTATCACAGAGTGCAGAATTTTCTGTTTTTTCTTTTTTTTTTTTGTGGTATCTTAGAGCTTGCCAGGCTGCACTTGCAGTTCAGGACAGGCCTGATTTGCCATCAAAGCTTGTTTTTGAGAGCATCCCTGTTTCTACTGTGGAAATGCCTAATACAAAACAGAACTAGTTCTGACTCCCTGGACATTTGGGGTGCCCCTTTTGTCAGTCTTAACAGTGAGATGGCTGCCACTAGGAGACTTGTGCAGAGCTGGTTACTGTCTTGCCAGTTTTGGAGAAGTTAGAGGTGGTTCTGGTTTTTGTAATTTAAAAAAAAAAAAAAAAAAGTGATCAGAGAGCTGATTTCCCAGAGGTCTGACTGCTCGTCTGTGCTTAGGTGCTTGCTGGAAAATTTAGCATACTGTGAAGGGTTTTTTTTTGGGTGATTGTTCATCCAACTGTTTGCAGGGATTTACCGAAATGTGTGTCTTTATTGGCATTTCACCGTATCGCTGTGGGACTTTGTTTATGGGTCGTTGTAAATGAATCCTGCCACCATCGCGTACCCAGGTTGAGCCAGCTCTCAGCCTTGACTTTGAGCTGATGAAATGGGGCTGCTTTGACCTCAATAGTCACATGAAGTTTTTTGTAAATGCCCAGTGAGGCTGACAAACCGCTAATGTGACCCCCTGAAATTTGCGTATGGAGTTGGTAGGGGTGTGGAGGATGCCGCCCTGACGTTACTGAGCAGTCTGCATCATCATCTGGAGAGCCCCATGTCCCACGCCAGACTTCTTCATTGATTTTTTTCCTTAGCTTTTAATACTATACAGCCACATCTGCTTGCTGAGAAACTACTCTCTGAATTTAAACTTGATTTTAACACCACTGGGTGGATTTTAGATTTTTTGACGGAGAGAACACAGTGTGTAAGGATCAATGGTGTCCTTTCAGACAAGCTTCACTCCTCCACTGGATCACTCCTCCACTGGATCACCCCTGGGGTGTGTTCGTTCCCCTCTCCTCTATATTTTATATACAAACAGCTGTAGAAGTAAGTCTGACAATAGTCAAATTATTAAGTTTGCCGATGACTTGGTCATTATTGGTCTACTGGAGGAGGGGGAACTGGATCATAGTCCGGTGGTGCATAACTTTGTGACATGATGTAAGGATTCTTTCTTGGAACTAAATGTGTCAAAAACTAAGGAGATGGTGATTGACTTTAGGAAATGTGCTGCTGTTCCTAAGGCAACAGTGATAGAGGGATCAGAGGTGGAACTGGTAGACAATTATAAGTACCTGGGTACAGTGCTGGACCATAGGTTAAACTTCCAAGCTAATTCTGAGGTCATCCATAAGAAGGTTCAGCAGCGTCTTTATTTTCTGAGGAAAATGAACACTGTTAATGTATCTACCAAAATGATGACACTGTTTTATAGAACCTTTATTGAGTCTGTACTGTCCTTCTCCATTGTGGTATGGTTTGGTAACCTCAACCATGCAGAGATAAATAAGCTTGGCCGGCTTGTCAGTGTTGCTGGTAAATTCATTGGGGAAACTCAAACCCAGCTTTGTGACCCAGTATGACTGGCATGTGCTCAGGAAGGCATTGGCAATACTAGATTATAATGACCGCCCCCTCTACAGGGAGTTTGTGCTCCTACCTTCAGGTAGAAGATATAGAGTTCCCACACACAGGACTAAAAGATATATACTTTCTTTTGTTTGTGTTGCTGTTAATATATTGAATAAGCACAGATGATGTCACTGATGGGCTTGACTATTTCTGTTCTGGCTCTTCTGCTTTCCATGTTTCTCCATGTAGAAATCTTGCACTGTGGCGTACTGTGTACTGGTTTGTGTTGTGGTTTTTTGTGCATGGTTTGTTTTGTATTATGTATTGGTCACTGTTTCTATGTTGGTATTTGTTTTTAATGGTTGTATTCCTTTATCTATTTTGTTGAATTCCTTTTTAAATGCCTGGCTGCAACTTAAATTTCCCTGGTAAGATGATAAATTTGACTTGACTTGAAATCGCTAATGTGAAGTGGCAGGGAATCGATGGAGCTTTGCACCTTGGACCAGTAATTTGCTCGGTCTGCTGCCTCCAGAGGTGTTAGTAGGTCTGTCCCCTGTGGTTTGAGACCCCACCCCCCTCCAAAATTCCCTTGTTCCCTTGTAGTTTGTCGTGAGCCCTTGTGGGTGGTGGCTTTCTCTGTTTACAAATGCGGCACAACACGGGTAATTATAGGCCAGGCCCTGAGGACAGAGATGGGCCACAAATCAGAGCAACGTCTAAAACCTATGAGAGTCACAAGGGACGGGCATGCATGATGCGGCCATCCAGGCTGTCTGCGGCCGGGGCTGCTGGATGCTCACTCCCATTCCTCGCAAGACATTGACAAACTGTCAGAAAATTCAGTATAGGTTCTCACCTTGAACTGATCCAGCTATTTTTAACAGAACCAGTACAGGAGCATCAAAGTCAGAAGGACAGTCATGCGAACGCAGCCCGCGTTCACCCCCAGGGCTGCTAAACGGAGGTTTAGACAGAACATACCGGAAGTTTGACCTTGATTTGCCTTGAATATCCTGTTTTCAATGTGCCACAGAAAAACCTCAACACTCGATTTGCTCAGTTCTGATCTCATGCATCATTGGAGTTTCTTAGTTTGAGTCTTTACTTAATCCCCCCCCTTTGTCAAAGTGTATCTGTCTTGTTGTTCATCATTGTCCTCTATCGATCTGCTTTGTCCGCACAGGCCTCTACTAGCTAGATGAGATTATGTGGCTGGATTAGCTAAGGGGACCGGTTTATGCGTGTGAGCCACAGGCTGTGGTGGGCTGGCGGGCAGTCACTGTCACATGTGTCTCGGTAGCAGGCTGCCCGGCTAATCCCTGAAAACAATGGCAGTGCTCATATGTGCCCTGGGGAGTCTGACCCCCCCCACCAGGCCGCTGGGGTCACAGCTGCGCAGGCAAGGCCGCTGTCTGCTGCGTTTCACATGATGCGCAGATGTGTCTTTGCCCGGATGTTGTGGGGGTTGGTGATGCAGCGTCGATCAGTTCGGTGTAGCTTTATGTGATCCAGCCCCAGAACATGAAGCTGAATATGCCATAGAGGGCGGCCGCTAACGACTATTTTTCTATGGATTAATCTATTAACTGTTTTACCGATTGCTCGATTAAATGATTAATTTTCCTCCAGAAAATCAAATTGACAACAAACTGTACGTCATTGCCAGGCTTCTTGGATAATGGACGCTGGCTTTTCAGCACCATACAGACATTATTTTTCGCCCACAATTGGGGGATGTCCCAGGTTCCTCTTCCTGTGCTTGCAGAAACTAAGTATGCAGCGTACCTTTGCCGGACTTCTCGAAAGATTTCGAGAGCCGTGGATGGACGTGACATCTATAGAGACGCTGCTCACGTAAAGCTTCTTTCCAGAAAAACATCTTCCAACCTGTTTCTGGTTTTCTGACAACAGACCTTGACGAAGTGCGATACACTTGTGATGCCTTCTCAGTGGCTTTTTGGGAACACTGTGGCATGGCTGTATTTTCACTCGGTTACAGGGTATAACATGTGGTTCTGTGTAAGGAAGCCCCCAGTCTCCGCTCATGGTTCTGGGACCTGCAGAATGGACCTTGGGTTGAAGCTTCTCTGATTAGTTCGTGGTGGTGTTTGGTTTCTGCTGCCAGGCTTGCATCTTTAGACAACTGGGAAGTTCTTTGGCCCTGGGGATTGAGAGCAAGAACAGCATAACACATGTGACAACTTGCTATTGTATTATTCATAACTGCCATTGTGTTTGCACTGGATATATTTGTGCAGTGCTGCGTATTTGTTGTGTGGGGTCTTTAAATGGTGCTAGTTTTGGCTGTGGTCTTCGATGTTTTTTCTATAGTATAGGGTGGATAAGACATGCCCTTGTTTATATTAGTCATTCATATCTGCATTAATTTTTCTTTTGAATACTGAGCACTGCTGGCCCTGGTTTAGTGGAAGCATGGCGGTCTGTAAATGACCGAAATTGTGACATTATTTTTGTATAATGTGAAATCATGACAGCCTGTTGTCTGTTGACTTTACTGATTAAGGTTATCATGTCACAGCCAGTGATCGAGTTGGAAGGATATTTCAAGGGGGGTCAAATCTTTGGGGGTTAGGCTTAGGGTCCAGAGTCCACCATCTGAATAGCCCTGATAGCCGGTAGATTTACGTAAGTGAAACTGCAGATAATAATCTTGGGGGGCGGGTGTATTTTTGTCATCCCCTCCCACCGTGTCTCATAGGTTAGAGTCCCATAAAATCTTATGCAGCTCATTCAGGACTCACTCTCTTCACCAGATGAGCCCCCCCCCCCCACACACCCCTGCCACCCCCACTGCGGGCTGCCCTGATCGGGAAAGAGAGCTTGGAACGTGGGCCTGATGTTTATCGTGAAGAGAACTCGTTTTCTCACCACTGTTGACTGCTTCGATAGAGAGTTCCATGGTTCCACCATCTGAAATTGGAGCTCTTCTTGGACCATCTTACCCAAGGGCGGGTGGGGGTTGAGTAATGGGACAGTCTGGCTGTTGCCAAAATATACAGCTTAAGACAGTATAGTTTTACAAATGGATTTGATTGTGTTTGGCTTGCTTTAGTGTTTCCAAAACTGTGTTGAATACGTTAACATGGTAAAGCCTCCTGCTCTGTAGCATGTCATTGCACGTGTTTCTGTGCTGTTTTTCACAGCTCTGCTCTTCCCCCATCAGTCTCTCCCTGCGTTCCTTCTGTCTTCGCTTGGTTTCTATGTGTATGTGGTGGTCGGTCCTCGAAACCGCTGACGGGAATATCAATTAGGGCAATTAGCGGTTATAATGCTGAACATTGCTTAAGCTCTGCTCTTTGACTAATTATAGCTAGTTTCGGACAGCAGACTGATTCAGCTGACGTGATGAGTATAAACAGATACTAAGGAAAAATGGAATTTAGGGAATGTATTGTGAGAAGCAGATTACTTTGGCTGTCCAATAGCAAATAGTGTAATACTGTATTGTTCTGTGCCGCGTTTTTGATTGGCCGTTCCACAATGATGCTGGGAGCAGGCGGAGTCAGGGACCCAGTTTGCGAGGCGTCATGTGATTTTGTTATTGTGTTTTGTTTGTGTGACGGTTTGCGATAGGCTTTTGGGTCACAACAGCCCCCACACGTAAACATGGAAAGGGGGCAGAAAAGGATAGGCTGGGGTTTCTACTTTATGGATGATGGGGTCTGAGCTGGCTACACACTAGGGCTGTGCTAAAAAAATCGATACAGCAAAATATCGTGACATGCTCTTAGACAATACACGCATCAATACAGACGTGCTGTATCGATATGGCCAGTTTAAGAACTTTTATTTGACCGGCTGTCCAATGGTGCAACGGCAGTTGTGAAAGTGCAGTGTGCAGTGCAGCTGCAGGGTGCCAGCCAGGAGCGTAGGATTTATATTAATATTGGGGGGCGAGGGGATGGGTATATCGGGGTCTGAGGTGTGGTTTCACGTCGCCTTATAAGGCGATTCAGTGGTCATGCTGTGTACAGTTTGTTTTTCCGTAAACTATTGCTGTTATACTTACAATATATAAAGTGAAATTTATTGTTCCATTTTACTGTTATTCATTTTTACTTATATGGTAGTTTAAGGGCGTTAAGTCCCGCATTATGAACGCTGGATTTGCGGGAATTATTAAATGCCCCTATCACTCTCCTGCACCCTGTATCGCTCACAAACAAATCCTAACTTTCCGGAAGGAAACACAACACACATAAAATAGCAACTGGAAGATATCTCCTTTCTGCCAGCACTATTTATGAACTAAATGATTAAGAGCTCCTGGTAACTCGGTTCTCTAAATAAATGCCAGATCGATCTGCCCCGTTTTTTGATGGGCTTCTTACTCTTCCTTACGCCCTAACAGCAAACACAGTGGGATGAGAATCACGACTGACACAAACGCTATGTACCTGCGTTATAAGCCTTGCTAGTTGTGTTACGCTGTTAACTAACTAAGCTCGTTTGCACAATCAAATAAGATAATCTTTATGAAACTTAATCAACATAAGACCATTAAATTCCACCATTTCACACAGCCTTTTATTAATTATTAAGGTTTTCGATAAGTTAACGTACAAATTGAAGCCGTGCCGCACTTTTCCGCTCACCGCTCTCTCTACGTCGTCGCTTTAATTGCAGGTCTGGAAGTGAGCGTCTGCAAGCCGGAGCAGGAGTTTAGAATAAACCATTTTAATGAAGGTTAGGGGTTCTCCAAATAAAAACTGTAAGAGAAAAACTTTATGTAATGAGATATATTAATCCTTAAGCGGTTTTTTTGTAAATCAGGCTTTATATGTGATATTATTGAGGGTGGTGATCCATCTCAACACTGGACCTCAAAATAATATACAATAAAAAAATAATAAACTATCCGTTCAGCTGTTTAGAATACTTGTGTTATTTAGGCCTTATTCAGAATGTATCGTGATACGTATCGTATCGTGAGGTTGCTGGCAATACCCAGCCCTACTACACACCACATCCCAGTGTGGAAAAACAATACGACTCAGGCTGAAAGTAAACCGAAAGGGACCTGTGGACATTTAATCAATACTGCAGACCGACCTCTTGGCAGCTAACTGGCACTCTCCTTTGAGGCCATTGCCCCCATCCCCATTCACCCAGCATTTTTAACATTTCAACTTTTGGGTAAAAACACTGCTGGGAGTCTTTCCTTTAAAAGCTTTTGTTGACCAGACTTGCATTTAAGAATAAAGCGTATGTAATTAATTCCGACTTCGATCTTGGAACCAGTCTTAAAGAAATGTTTAGCAACAGTCATTTTATGGTTTTGTACTATTTCCCTATAAATTCATAGTTTGTGCATAAGAGGCTATATAGTTTACTTTAGCTGTAATACTTTTAATTAGTATAGATGAACTCAAAGTATTTGTAGCTCATTTGTAAAATATATCGCACTAATGTTTCACTTCACAAATGTGCATTAAAGGGGACAAAAGCAGCTTTATTAAGGTATTTTAATGAAATATGCCATGAATTTGTTTACGCCCTGACTGCATTGTTCAATTTTATTTCCCCTCAGTGAGAATATGAAAACATTTCTGAGTGTTTGTGTCATTCAAAAGCTCTTTGAAGCTCTTGCCCTTTCCTGTTTCACTTCCTGCTTTCCCAAACGTCGAACTCGCCTGGAGAGGGAGCCGCACGTTACCCTGAAGCCTCAGTGGCTGCCTCACTGCAGACTGTACCAGGTGATCCCCCTTTTGAGGGGGAATCAAAAAGTAGCATTTCCTCATTGTTTGTGTTAGTGCAGGTTAGAGAAATGCAAGATGATCCAAAGCTTGTATTTATAATTTGTGGAGATGACTTCCTGGGTGTGGGACATCACAGATTATTAAATAGCCAAACATGATGGCACGTCACCCGGATAAGGTGATTACGTGCATCGCGTGCTACAGTAGAATACCCTGAATTAGACTTCTAAGTGAATTCAGCTGGTATTAGCAAGAACTGGAATGTGGGTGGGGGGGGCACTTCAGTTTGGCCAGATCAGACCAGCTGCCCTCGCAGCCCTGTGCTGAATTCGGGAGGCTTGTGCAAAGTGGGACCAAACCGTTTTTAGAAGTGTGCGGGTGAGAGCATTAACATGCTAATTGTGCTCCCTGGTCTGCTTTCTGTCCAGTGTACCTGGAGCTTCAGTGTTAAACCTGATGAGGCCTGCCTGAAAGCGAGACCATCTCAGGCTTGAACACAATGTCTGCATCATGGACACGGCTGTCTCCACCTCCTGGAGTGTAGTCTTTGTGTTCCAGCGTCGCCCGTTTTCGCTTTCACTCCGAGCGCTAAGTGGCAACCTGCCCCTTTTCTAATGAAAGTTGCCCACAGTGTTGGTGTCTTGGAGACGGGACTGACTGTTTCCTTTGTGAATCTGGATGAGTCATCTCTCCTTCTCCATCTCTCTCTCTCTCTCTCTCGCTCGCTCATGCCCTCCCTCCTTTTCGCTCTGCAACTTCACCCACAAGTAGTGGTTACAGAGTTCTGTCCAATCGACAACTCCAGACTTGGTCTCTCAAAAACCGCATCACACCTGTCTACCTGGTCTGTTGAACTAGTGGAAATTTCTATCAGGTGATCGAACTCACGATTTTATGAATTCTAGCTGTTGATGAAAGACGTTTTTCCAAGAGTAGCTGTAACATCCACATACCTTCCCAGATAAAACAAAAGCCAGAAATTGTACTAAATGAAGAACTGCTTGGCAGCTGAAAGTGCTGGATCTGGACGTTTCCAAGGGTTTCGACCCAATGACATTCCATAATGTACAGCCTACGTATACTTGTATGTACTCAATTGAATTCAGCCTGTGAGAGATCAGCGCGGTAAACATCAAGGCTGACGGAAGCGGACGGGCAGAGCACGTGTGGCTGGCCGGATAGACTGACAGGATGGTGATCGATCCCATCATGAATGTATGGTTTGATGGGGCAGCAGTAAATGGCAATAAAGGAACCTGGTGATATTTCTCATGGTCGTCCAGCAGACTACTGTCAGTGATGTAGATTTAGTGCTTTTGGACTTGGCCTGGATGCATAAAAGTCTTCAGCAAAAGCGCACAGGTGGGATTGTCAAGTATTAAACTCGCCCTGCTTCCTGCCTCTGGTTCACGTGGGTTACATGACTTACAGCAACACTTTCCGATCCAGTCCTTGGGGACCCACAGTCAGTCCATGTTTTTGCTAGGGACCTGGGAGGGAGCTGTGTGTCCCTGAGGACCGGATTGGGAAACACTGACTTTTGGTATTGTACATTCTTAGGCTACTGGCCTGGTTCATGCAGATGAGGCTAGTCGACATCTCTGAATTGTCCATGATATGTGTGTGTGTGTGTGTGTGTGTTGTTGCGATGGACTGGCCTCTCATCCATGCTGTCCCTGCCATGTTTATTTCTTATGCTGCTAACATGGGCTACCTGTTGAGTACAGCCCACTGTACTGGACCTGAGGGCTAGATTTGCTCTGCAGTGTCCTGGAGCTTTTAAGCATAGAAAAGCAGAGCTGTAGTTTCTATAAAACGCAGGTAATGGTATCTGAAACTGTATAGATGTATGAAATGCAGCCTGAATGATCAGTGAGAAGACTTCCTGCTTCCATGGGATAGTAACAGCGCTTCCTGTCACAACCCCCCCCCCCCCCCACAGGAGTGTAAGATCCTGGTGGTGCCATGCCCCACGGTGCAGCCCATGGAGGTCGCCCTGGAGGACTGTCAGCGTGACGTGGTTCCCATCCTCTTCTATGCCGTCAGCCAGGAGCTGCTGACGGCTGGACATATCGCCGAGCTGAACGCCATGCGGCAGGCGCTCTCCTTCCCCGTCTGCTTCATCCGCGTGCCGGCTGAGCCCGCCGAGCCTATCCCGGAGCGCAGCGAGCGGGAGCGCAGCCCCCTGCACCGGCAGCTGCTCTCCCTGGGCTTCATCAGCTCCCCGGTGGGGAACTGCTCCTGCGGCGCCCCCTCCCAGGGTCCACTCCTCTCGGCCAGGCCCCCGAGTGTCCTGGGCGAGGTCTTCGAGCGGCTGCACCGCCTACTGGTGCCTTTCGCCCGCCAGGTGCTGCAGTACCAGCAAGTGGAGGCCACCAGCATCCTGAACGCATTACACTGTCGCTGCCTGGACCTCTTCATCAACCAGGTAGGCGTGGCCAGCTGTAAATAAGGGGGTGGCAGGGGCAGCATGGTGTGGGGGGGGGGGGTCAGGGAGCAGCCAGAGACTCGCATCCCCTCCAGGGATCCTGGCAGCTCACACCATCAGGCCGGTGCTCTCAAGATCCAAGGCCTACAGTGGTTCTGTTATTGTCCTGCTGAGGGCGCTACAGAGCAGCTTTACTATAACGTCTGAATTGATGATCTGCCTGTAGAATAAGTGATTCACAGCACCTGGAAAAGTGTCTGATCTTCAGCCTGCGACCCACCTGAATAAGCAGGGTGTGTCTGTCAACGTGTGTGAATAACAAAACCTAAGAGTTGATCATTCGCACACTAAAAGTAAAAATGTAAAATGACTGCATTGTAACAATTGAGCTGAATCCTGTAGCAATAATTTTTGTAGCTGTAGTTTTTTTGTGCTTCCTGGCAGAAGCGCCTTAAATGCCACGTAGAGACGGAGTTACATAGGCTGTTTCTGACTTACTTTGGTCCTACACACACTTGGATGGTGTCGTCTCAAATGAGTTAGCATGCTGGATGTGTTTACAGAGAAATATCTGCTTTGATAACTGAGGCAACAGTCATGGTCTTATGTAGCAGTTGGTAGAAACTACTGATTTAAGTGACGTTGGAGTCTGAGCTCTTCAGCACTAAGCATATCCACCAAGCACAGCTACGATTAGCATAATATTTTCTGTTGAACATCTACTTGTGAATATAGGTTTCGCCTGTGTTAAGAAATGTGTTCGTTTCATTGTGCATTCCAAACTGAAAATAATGCAGTCGAAATGCACACGGTGAATACGTGCAGTTAGCCCTCGTCCTTAATTTAAATGTAGACTTGGAATACTCCCCAGCAAAATGTATAAAGACAAATCACGGTACTTATCGAATCTGCAAATAATATCAATATACTATTGAATTGGGAGGTCTCTGCCAAATGCCACCTATTTATTCACATAATCTGACCCCGGACATCACTGAAGGTGGCATCACTGCTTTCCCGAGCCTGATGAACCCCCCCCCTTCCCCCCCAGGCTTTCGACATGCAGCGAGACCTGCAGATCACGCCCCGCCGCCTGGAGTACACGCGTGAGAAGGAGGGCGAGCTCTACTCCTCCCTCATGGCCATCGCCAACCGCAAACAGGAGGAGATGAAGGAGATGATCGTGGAGACGCTGAGCAGCATGAAGGAGCAGCTGCTGGAGGATGCCGCCAACCTGGAGTTCACAGGTAACGCAAGCTGGGGCGCAGCTCACGCTGGGGCGCGTCCGGAACCTGCAGTCTATGGCCCTGACACAAGGTCCTACTGCGTTTTTGGATGAGCGCAGAACTTTGGAAGTTGTGAATTTTGTGGGCCTGCTCAGTTTAAACCAGGCGGAATCCTGTAAATACTAAGGTGCTTGTGGGTGAGCAGTGAGCATATGGGTTGTGTTTTGTGTGCAGACTAGAGAATATCTAAGCAAGAACCTGATGCTGCATTGGTGCTTTGTACATTCTGGAGGTCACTCAGCCTGGCTGCCTGTTTAATAGGTTTTGTTGCCATTTTCGCATTTGGATCATTCAGGTTTTCAAATGCTTTACAGTCCAGTTTGTTATGGTACCGAGAAGCTTCTTAACTCCCAGCATTATTTATATAAAGAGGCAATTTCTTATTTCTCCAAATACAACTGCTGAATGCTTCCATTGCTTCAGATTAATGCGGAACCGTATCCGCATCTTAAAATTTTCAAAATTCTGGCAAATTTACTGAACACTGAAGGGCTTCAGCAACGTATCAATGTACAAAACCCATTTGTGACTGTGTGCCCCCCTCCCTCCAGTTAGGTGTGGGGGCAGAAGCCATTGAAAGCATAGAGTATACTGTAGTCATATGACCTGACAAGCAAGTTGGAGAAATGCTGTTAGGTTCTCGGATTGTCTCCCAGAGTCATGTGATTAATGTCACGGCACACCATCAATTTAATGCAGCCTGACGGTATGTCTGATGGGCCTTTTGCAGTAGGGCCCTGCTGCCTGCACTGAATGTACCTTTGTGCCTGTTTGCAGTGTAACATGGTATATTTCTTGGGAATAGATTGTTAAATGTTGATGCACAGCATTACTAATGGCGTTTCCTGTAGCTGTTGGTTTGTGAGCGTTTGTGAATCTCAGCGGCTGTGTCCTGCCTCCGGGGTCAGCCGGTCTCAAGCAGTTTCCAAGTTTTATTTTAAGCAATGTTTTGTTTGCCCACCAAATCAGCAATGACCAACGAGAATAACTTTCCTTTGAAATTATGGTGTCGTCTTTAGTTAGCGTGGTTCAGCAAGATGGAACCTTTGCCTCAAAACAAAAACTCTCGTCGAGCAACATGCTTTGCTGAACTTGCTGCCTGCCGCACACATACAGACACAAAGGAGTGTTTACCTTTAAATGTAATATTGTATAGGTATGAAGAACTGAAACTCGCATAAACGCAAGGCTTAGTGTTTCCTCAATGAACAGAGTTGGTCCTGAAACAAAACAAGCTCATCTGTTTGCTTTAATGCTCTGCCTAAACCTGTCAGAGGAGCCCTGCTTGATTTGCAGTGAATAGCAGGCAGATGACTCACTAGTAAATCTTCTCCAGAGAGAACACAGACCCTTTTAGGGAATCATCAGCTTGCTGTTATGCAACAAGTGACTTTAAGTTAGATCAGCAGACGGAGGCTGGGGGAGTGCGATCCCATTCAGCTGTGTGTGTGTGTGTGTGTGTGTGTGTGTGTGTGTGCGCTGGAGGAGGACCTTCCTGTGTTTGGGTGCATTTTAAGCAAGGTGGGGAGGTGGGTTTTTATTCAGCACCCTTGCTGGGTCCTCCCCTGCTACTTCAAGCCGTCCGCCATACGAGTATTTGGCCAGTGTCACCGGCCACTTTTTACTAACATGATACTCTGAGTGTTGTGTGGGTCTCTCATTAAAGGTACCTTATGAGAAGTTACTTTTCGGACATGCACCTTGTTTGTGTGTGCGTGTTTGTGTGTGCGTGCGTGTGTGCATGTCTGCGCGTGTGTGTGCATGTCTGCGTGTGTGGTGTTCCTGCGGATATTGAAATCCAGCTATACAAGTTGTGTTGTGTAGTAATTGGGTAATTGTCATAGCTAAGTGTGGTGTCTGCAGACTGCCCTAGCTGTTAGAATCACCCCTTCCTCACCCCCCCCCTGGAATCACAGACCCCCCTCTCCCTTCCCAAAAAATAAATCTTTCACTTTAAATCCTAAAGTAAAGATTGTAGTCCTGTATCAGACTTATTTTATGACATGGATCAGTTCTTTTTTGGTTGTGTTTTGTGAAACTGCTCCCTACACAATGTTACTCTTATTTTAAACAATGAAATCTTTATTATTCTGAAATTATTTAAAAATCTTTCTTGCATCGCGTCCTTCCACGATGTGACTGTTGCTTATGTGTCCATTGCAAGCCACCCGACCCCCGCTGGGGCAAATTCAGCCTCCTTCCCATGTCGCTGGGTAGAATCATCCGTACCGCCATGAACCGCGTTAGCGTTGGGCTATGAACGAAGGATTGGTGCCATTCTGATGTTTTCCAGTTTCTTTGGTTTTTTTTTTTTTATTCCACCTGTATGGTTCTCATGTGTCACCATGGTTACAAAGTGTTCTGTCACAGGTGGGCTCACAAGAATGAACTGTTTCCCTGTAGTTGCCTTTTTGGGGTCTTCTTTTTTAGATTAGGAAATATCTTGTAAACCTTTTCCATTCTTGACAGCCATTTATTATAGTTGTCAGTTATTTATTTCGGGTATCTGCTCCCATGCTCTTTGCTCCCCCTAACGCCTGTGACCATGTGGGTGTCGCACGGAACATTTCTGGGATCTTTAGCTGAGTGTAACTTGCACATTGGTTGACTCCTGTTAGCCCTCAGAATTACTCTGTAACCAGCCTTGGGGGGAGGGGGTTTCACAGGTAAATCCTTTGGTGGCTGTTCTGCTCTTTCAGGCCTGAATGTCTGTGTGCTGTCCCCCCCTCTCTCTCCCTCCTCCCCACCCGCAGATATCATTGTGACACCCAATGGTGAGCCAGTCACCTCCCGGGATATCAAATCCTGCATCCAGCAGATCCAGGAACTGATTGTGGTGCGGCTGAACCAGGCAGTGGCTAACAAGCTCATCAGCTCGGTGGATTACCTCCGCGAGAGCTTCGTGGGGACCCTGGAGCGCTGCCTCAGCAGCTTGGAGTCCAACCTGGACGCCTCTGTGCACAACATCACCTCCAATCATCTCAAGCAGGTGAGAGGCTCTGTCCACAGATTCGGGCTCATTAATCCTTCTTTCCGGTGACCTGTGCCTAAATTTTCGGTAAAGATGGCAAGAAGGACGCGAGTTTGCCTCTTTCTGAGAGTCCCGTAGACAACAGAAATTTCCAATGTCACCACCTATAGTCCCACAACTTTCCGTCTCTCCCTACAAATAAAATTACTGAAACCATCCCCCACCTCTGGTGGTACGAGGCCACAGAGCCACTTTTTCCAATCAAGATCTAAACCTCTGAGTCCTAAAGCTGTAAAGGACTCAAGCTCCGGATCTGCTAAGGGCACCAAAACAGCACAAGAATGTCTTGTTGCTTTCCTCGATTAAAATTCTTGAATTGTACTTTTAGCGGGAGTTAAAAAGCTTTAGAGGATTGGGTCACACTGGGAGATGTTAGTCACAGTCGGGTTTGGAAGCAGTGCGGCAGTGAAACTGTCTGCGGAGAGCCAGCAGTGGCAGAAGCGTGAAGCTGCCTGTCCGGCCTGAAAGCCGCCCTTTCACTCAGGGACACCACAGCCCACTAACTCTGGGGTCCATGCAGCCTTGCAAAAGCAGAAGTGGTCCTGCCGGTCTTTGGCGTGTGCCGTTAGGGCTGTCTGAGGTGGTCTATATGAAAATGGGGCATCATCGGGGCAAACCAACGTCTAGGCTTATTTCAGACACTGTAACCCTTGAAGTTTTGCACTGGGGATGGGAGGGGGGATGTTAGACAGTGGTGGAGGAATCAGAGCTTTATAATGAGTAAAATTACCACCCCTGTAAATAGCTGAGTGCTTCCCTTTTAGGTGCTTTATTCCCATTGGTTTAAACCAGGCTGTGATTGACAGTTAATTGTAACCTCCCCTTCCCCCAGAGTAATGTACTCTGTCAATGCTTTTGAGCCAAGAGCACGATCACGTAAGATGGCTGCCAAGATGATACTGGCTGTTTGTGCTTCAGCCCTGAACCTCTGAAACTGTGTAGTTCCCCGTTAGTTCCCTGCTTACGAGTGTCTCCGCACCTCTCTCAGATCCTCAACGCCGCCTACCATGTCGAGGTCACCTTCCATTCAGGCTCGTCGGTCACGCGGTTGGTGTGGGAGCAGATTAAACAGGTAAGAGTCCGGGGCTTATCCCCTAGCTAAGCGTTTCTTTCCGAGGGTTCAGCCAAATTTTTGCTGTCTTATGTGTTGGAGTCTACAGAGTTTTGTCTTTGTGGCTTCTACCTGCTGTCATTCATGAGTTGCACCCAAGGCAAAGACTCCGTGGCAGCCAGCCCAGCTGATGCACAGATGTTATTGTTCTTCTTTGACCCCTTTGACCTATGATCTCTCACACAAGCAAAACACCTCAAAGCCTAGGCCATATCATTTTTAATTTTTTGGTACCACTTTACAATAAGGCTACCCCTTTGACATTTATAAATGGTAGCAACTCATTAATAAGAACTGTGGTATAACTTGTTTATAATTGTCTAATGATTTATAAAGTTTTGCAACCTAATTAATAACCTGCTTATAAACCATTTATAATCCCTTTATAAGAGTAGCCTTATTGTAGAGTGGCACCAATTTAATTTTTATATATATATAATATAAAAATATAAAAAACCTTTTATTTGGTTATAGGTGTCTTGTAAATATCATGCTGGGTAACACTGAAGTAGAACTTCCCATTAGCAGAAGAGTTTCAGACTGATTATGTTTGTCATTCTATATGCGGCAGCTTGGTTCGTTTTGATCCAATGTGTCTGTCACTGCTAAGTCCTGCGACTCCGTACAGCGGCGCTTATTTCCATCCTCGCTTCCCTGTTTCCCGCAGATCCTCCAGAGGCTGACGTGGGTGAACCCACCAGCCATTACGGCGGACTGGAAGAGGAAAGTGGCCCAGGATGCCATCGAGAGCCTGAGCGCCGCCAAACTGGCCAAGAGCATCTGCTCCCAGTTCCGTACGCGGCTCAACAGCTCCCACGAGGCCTTCGCTGCCTCCCTGCGGCAGGTACGGGCCCTCTGCATCGCCCCATAGACAAGGCAGAAGAATACTCTAGAATGTTTGAAGATAATAGAGGGCTCTGAACTCTCCGCAGTGATTCAGACTTGACATTTCTGTGAGTGTAAGGTTGGGGTGAGGTAATGAACATGATTAGGTGGTATATTGTGTGTGTTTTATTATAAGCAGATGTGCTTGCTGTTACTTCAGCGTTCATAAAGGCTGCTGTGGGCAGTCGTACCCTTAGTAAGGAGAGGGGAGGAGGAACTGGGACATACAGGGCTATCTTTGTGAAGTCGGGCTTCCCGGCAGCCTGAGAGAAACAAACAAGATGTTTCTTATTTGTCCAGACATGATACCCCGTGGAGGTTCCTCGGGGGTGAACCAGGGAGCTCACGCTGCGAAAGGCCGGCCTGCTCACCACACAGGCACCTTATTGTTAAACGGACTCGGCCACCGACATGCTGACCCTCGGCTTGGGGATGCATACATGTCCTTGTGCGGATTTCCACTAAGATAAACCGTTATGCGAATTAGCAGACCGTGCCTGAAGGTACACATGTTAAACACTGACTCCAGCTAATGTGCTCCGTCAGCTTCAGCCCATGAAGCTGAAGCACGGTCTCACACGGGGCAGTGTGACGTGTAATATCACGCACTCCCAAACGAGCCAAATATACATGCGCTATCCATCGGCATGAATCCATCACTGAACCAATGAGACTGGGTGAGATGTCACAGTCCAAAACAGGTTATTGGTTTCTACTCAGATTTAAGACGTGTAGAATAGTGCTTTACAAACCAGTTCCAACCCCCCCACCCCCCCGTCCACATTTTTATTGAGTTAACTAATTAAAAGACTGGATTAAGAGGCTCTGGAATTCCGATGATTGACTAGAAGAGAAATTCTGCTTGGTGGGGGCTGAGGCTGCACGGTCGGAGTGGACGTAGTGTTAGGGTGTGCGTCTGGGGGGGTGTAACCTTGTGTCGCTAGGCCTAAGGTAATAGCTCTCTTCCCCCCCCCCCCAGCTGGAGGAGGGCCACACAGGGCGCCTGGAGCGAACAGAGGACCTATGGCTTCGCGTGCGGAAGGACCACGCCCCCCGCCTGGCCCGCCTCTCCCTGGAGAGCCGCTCGCTGTGGGACGCGCTGCTGCATGGTGAGCGCTGGCGCCCCCTAGCCAGCATGTCGGCTAATCACTCAGTCTTTATATGCAAATATGTCTGAAAAAGCAGTGCGTTAAAAGTAGTGAAGTGGAAATGTTTTTGAATAGCTTTTATTTCAATACAGTGGTACCTCGGTTCTCGAAATCTTTAGAACTCAAATTTCTTAAAAGTCGAACCAACCAGTTAAAAAAAAAAATAATAAATACCTAGAACTCGATTTGAATCTCAGAAGTCGAATGGTGAACACCAACCTAAGATAACTTCAACGCGCGGGGAAATGAGTCACACGTCACATCTCTAAGCGGAAACAAAGGGTAACGCTTCAGTCTCAGCTTCGCATTTGCTGTGATAGCGTCGTGCATGTTTACACTAACTGAATACCAATATTTAGACGGTAAAAATACATTGACAATGATACAGTAACAGTAATTGTTATATAAAAATACATTTAAAAATAAAGATTTCTTATGAATTATTTTAATATTAATAATAAACCATTAATACATTTAATTATAA
>JAOYFF010000128.1:18800740-18816204 GCA_025773925.1 Cryptomyrus ogoouensis
GGTGGCGAACACTGACTGAGAGAAGTATTCATGAAATTTGGGGGAAGTGGTGATTGAATGCATATTGTGTCAAAGCATTGCAAACGTATACATAGTTTAGCTCACATGGTCCAATGGCATGGTGCATGTGTTAAGTATTTTGAAAAGGTGGACATGGTATTGAGACATGCGTTAAAATGATTGGAAAAAACTATAATGTGTACAGCACATCTGTACGCATCACACATAGGAATTACACATAGAAATTAGTATTAATTAAACGTGCAATTTCCAAGTAGGGTGGGTGGGATGTCCCAGGGTGGGAGGAACACAGGGACAAGCCCCTCAATGACCTTGAAGCTGCCAACTGACGTTTAATTAATTAATGGTTAATTAGCATTCACCTGTGATCATCAAGGAGAGTATAGACTAAAACAGGCTCTCGATGTTTCTGACATAACGAATGTCCCCCTTCAGCACTCATAACCCCGACGTCATGTGGGTCTGCTCAACATTCTTACTTCTGCATTGTTTCTCACTTCTCAGTGATTGCTGCAGCATTTTTTGTGAGCCAGATTCCTCAAATGAATAAATAAAATGGGACAAAAATCAGCAAAGGTGCTTCTCAGACCATCGATGCGCAAAGCAAACCATATGTAGCCGGAGAATTCTAGTAGGTCATTGCTGAGGACACCTGCACTTCCCACAATGCACTGCTCTCTCCCAGAATGCCACCCATCCTAAATCCTGCAGTGAGACTCACAATGGCACATTGCAGAAGGTCAGAGCTGGTGTGTGTCCTCATAATAATCATTTATTAATAGTGATTTTGTCCTTTTGTACCTGTACTGGCTACAGCAAAAATAGAAGCCAAAATTAAATTCACATACGTATTTAACACATATTTTGAAAAAAAGGTCATATGTGGAAATGTAAATAGGAGAACACAGCAACTCAGAAAAAAACACAAATAAGTACAGTGTCACCTTTTTTAGCAGCCAGGTTACCCAGAGACCGAGGTAAAAGACCTAAATGATGGAAGATCACTCACTAAAGTACCGAAAAGAGCAAAGCCAGACTAAGAACTTTTGTTTGTGTTCTCCTCCAAGAAGGAAACAGTGCCATATTGGGGGGAGTTCAGCAAAGCCTGGAGAATGACTCCAACCCCCAGCTGGGCCTCAAAAGGGCCGCGATGGTCCCCAAGCAACGGAATGCATCCATCATTCTTTCTAGAACATTCCATATGAAAAGGGCCCTTTTTGGTCATTCCTGTGCATGATCCTGGCATTTGCCGTCCTCTGCAGCCCATATTATTTTAAAGAAAACCGCAGCCCTCGTCCACAATGTCACCGCGCCTGTCATTAAAGACGGTTTTACCCCTCCAGCTAGAAATGCACAAGTTCCCCAAACTCCTGCCGTTCTTCCACCATTAATTCCCACACCACGCTGTAAACTTTGCACATTATTTCAATAGTTTCTATGAACTTTTTAAAATTCATCTCACGGCTAAGGAATAATCTGTACCCAGGGGTACAAGACCATTAGCCGCACAGGTTATGACTGTTAAGTCCTGCTCTAGTTGCATATTTCAAAATAAAAGGATTTAAGATTTAAGGATTTAAGGTTTTGTGATTTTTTACAAGGAACTTTTACAAAGCCTGTGGCAAGAGATTCATGCCGTTGCATAGAAATTACTGCAGCTAGTAGAGTGTGCAGGTAAAGACACGATCAATACTGATGTAACTGCAAGATTAACCCAACGATTGTTTTCCGGCATAACTGGGGGCAGTTAATGAGCAGTGGCACAGTCCTGCTGTCACTGCCACTGTCGATTACGTTGTTAAAGACGCCAGACCGCTCACGTGAGAAGCCAGTGAAAACAGCAGCCAAAGAGTCAAGGGGTTAGATATGGGAGTCAAACCTGTCTGAGGCACACAATGGCCGTCACAGAACTAAGCTATGAAATCAAACAGTAGCCAATGGTTACATTAGTTAGTCAGCTAAGACAAAATAATGATTATATAACTCAGCTACAGAAGTTGAGCCAAACGTTTTAATTTACACTGTTCAAATATATCAATACCACACAGAGATATAAAAAAACAATAATTTGTCGTATCCAGCTTACTAACTGACATGAATTATTTTATTATGTCTTTGCAGCAGTAGATTAATGCATCCAGCTAATAAAAGCTTGTCTGCACTTATAGGAACATCATCGGTCCAATAAAACTGCATGCTAGCCATCTGGCACTGTCGTTAAACTACGAGGAAGCTTAGGACAAGATATCTAAAAAAATAAATGTCCTTGACGTGTTTGCCGTACCGGCTTAAACTGGTTGGCGAAGGTGAAGCAGCCAGCGGGGGGGAAACGCAAAGGAAGGGCATGGAGACACATGGGCTGTGGTGCGTTAGCGAGGGGTACCTGTCTCTGCGGGGAGGCCTGGGTCGGGGGCAGGCGCTCCCCCCCCGGTGATGGCAAACTGGGCCAAGCACCCAGGCTTCCTAGTCTCCTGCAGTGTGGTGGGCCGCCCCCCCCCCCCCCCACTCGGCACCGGGTGAGAGTGGCTTGGCAGTAACAGGTACTGACCCAAAAATGACAATCGACCGTCAAAAGTGCAGCTCCAACTGCCCCCTGCCTCTCCCCCCTCCCTCACAAGACCCCCACGCCATCCTACCCCTACACCTGTGGACAGATTTTTTTTTCTGTTTTGTCTTTTATTATTCATTTGGAAATTAACAAAAATACCTAGATGAAAATCTTTCTCAACCAAATTGGTTTTATATAAAGTGCAGTAATGTCTCTTGGGTCTCTCAGTAATTAATGTGAAAATCAAAAAAGTTCCCTAAAATAGAAGGTCGGGAAATGTATTTGTGGGGACATTTAGCTAGAGCAAAAAAAAATATATATATATAAAAAATTGATGCAAAATAAACAAAAAAATCTGTCAATACCTCTGAACGAAACCGGTATCATATTCTGGCCCTGATGCGTATTGTGGGGAGAAATGTAATTTTAAAAATAAAATAAATGTAATTAGTCTGTAGCCACCCCAGTCACTGGAAAGGGGGGAATCGATCGTGAGTGTGAGGAAGGGCTATTTTCGGTAAGGAGGTACAGGCACCCGGAGGGTGAGGAACATTCACGGCTGGGGGGGGTTACTCACGTCAACGAGATGGTGAAGTGGAAGCGCTGACGGAGGCCCCTGAAGGTGACGAAGGACTGGGGGGGGAATCCACGGGCCGACATCTGGCAGAAGGGCTTGTCGTAGGCCCCGGGGGGGCACTCGCAGCGGAAGCCGCCCACCAGCAGGTTGACGCAGGAGCCCCCGTTCTTGCACACGCCGGGGACACAGCGGCCCGAGTGGGACGACAGCTCGCACCTCCCGCCTGCGGGGAGAGGGGGGGCAGGGCAGTCAGCACACCCAACACTCTCAGACCCCACCCTTCCCTTTGCTTCAGTGTCCTGATGCAAGGCTCCAGTTGCCATGGTGAGACCCCCCTCCCCCCAGGATTTAAAATCTGTGTCATTAAAAACTGTAAGGGAGTGGAAGAATTGGTAAGTCTTGCATGACTATATCATTATTACTAGTATAGATTGATCTATACTTTTCCAATCCAGAGGTGGACTGCCCAGAGAGTAAAAATCCAGACCAAAATATTGTTCCAGCCAACCAGTATAAAGAGTCACAGTCACAGAAGACTCAACTGGCTGGTTCAAACTAAATCTTGTTCTAGATTTTTATTTTCTGGACCTGACGCTCTGATGATCTCCCACTAAGGGCAGCAGGGTGGCACTCACGATTCACACCTCAAGCACTGGGGGTTCAACCCTGTGTGCATTTTGCTAGCGATCCCCACAATCATGTGGGCATTCCCCTGTGGTCCAAAGATATAAGATTAGGTGTCATGGTGTCTCAAAATATCTCAAAAATGTGGGAATCTTTGTGCCCTACTACGGTTTGGCATCCCATCCAGGGTCTCCTCTCCTTCTTGGGAGAGACTTTCGGCTCACCATGTACTAGATAAGCAGCTCTGGAAGATGGATGCATCGATTATATCACAATTATTACCTCATGTAATATGAAGCTTGTTTGTGCTGCCTCCTGGTAAGAGATGCAGGCTGTCTCATACATTTATTTACCTTTAGTGACCAGATGTTTTCACCCAAAGTGATATATAAGTCAGAAAGCAGGGTCAGTCAGATCCTGGAGCGATAGGTTTTAAGGGCCTTACTCAAGGGCCCAACAGTAAAACAACTCTGCAAACCACGGGATTTGAACTGGCAACCTAATGATCATGGACCCTGACTTCTGACCTATAGATCCATAGGCTTATAACCAGAAGAGCACCAGTTTGAGTCCCAGGACAGACTGGGTTACCCCCGAGCCAGGTACCAAGCGAAATCAGTAAGATTTGCTTTGCCGAAAGGTAACACCTAAAAAAACATACATTCGAACCGTGACCCAATTTGCTATGGGGATCACTTGTTTTACACTCCCTCTAAATCAAACGTTTTGGTTTTCTGGACTACAGTGGACTCTCACATTCCCAAAATAACAATCTTATCCTATGCGGGGGGGGAACCTGAGGAGTCTTTCAGACTGCCTTGGCGCCCAGACACTGACAGGACCCTCCCCCAACTAAAACAATTGTATGAAACTTCAAATGAAATGTGGCAGGTGGCACGTGACTCTGCTCATGTTTCGGACAGCGAGAGGGACCCCCGGGGCACCCGTCCTGACATCTAGCTCTCACGACACTGATGAACAGAATCTGTTTTAGTTCAGCATTAACATCGGGTCAGCACACGTGAATCGATTCTCATTACGTATTTCAAGGTCTGGAAAATACTTTTTCATAAATTGGTGACCTCTGCTGAAAAAAGCCCACTATTTCAAAAGTAAACTGCTTGTCTATACAGTTCCATCCATCTTCTAACCGCTCATCCAGTACAGCGTCACAGGAAGCCTGGAGTCTATCCCAGAAAGCACAGAGCATGAAGCAGGGGACACCTTGGATGGGATGCCAGTGATTTAAAAAAAAATAATAGTTAAAAATTATTGCACAAATGAAACAACGTTAACCTAAAGCAAGACTACAGAGCCATCTGTTATGAAAAGGAAGAGCTCGCAAATAGCATAAGAGTCAAAGGAATTGGCCTTTGTTACACAAGAGGTGCAGAGATCAAGTCCCAAGAAAGGCGGACTGCAGTAGTGACCTTGGACATGTACTAATTAAAACGTTTTCTTTGGACAAAAGCATAAGCTACCTTAAAAAAAAGAGTCTGATTTATGTACTTGACTAAGTAACAGTAATGTTAAGCAAACAGTGAATTCCGCGGAGGGGACGGATCTGGGAACGTTCCGCATGATCCAGTGTGGGCCACAGAGTTATGGAGTGAGAGTCTCCTCGTAGGCTGGCATCGTGTCTGCGCAGTCAGTCCTGATTCAGTCTCCACACGTTTTGGGCCTGGAGTCGCTCTCCAAATCTGCTTCCAGCCAAGACGTGTCTCAGTCCCATCCCCCAGTTGCTACGCCCCTGGTCCCAGGGCCCAGTTCTTCATCTCTTCATAAGTCCAGCCAGCACCCGTGGTTCTGTCCGCCGAGCCCACACTCCTCAGCTTCGTTCCTGTGGTTCTGTCCGCCGAGCCCACACTCCTCAGCTTCGTTCCCGTGGTTCTGTCCGCTGAGCCCACACTCCTGAGCTTCGTTTCCATGGTTCTGTCCGCCGAGCCCACACTCCTGAGCTTCGTTTCCATAGTTCTGTCCGCCGAACCCACACTCCTCAGCTTCGTTCCTGTGGTTCTGTCCGCCGAGCCCACACTCCTGAGTTTCGTTCCCATGGTTCCCACAGGCCTTCCTGAGCACTGGAGCGGCCATGGTCAGCGTCAGGGTACAGAGCTCCTCTCTGTTAAACAGGCTTCTCCAAAGTATTTAATTTAAAGAATACTGAAGCCACAAGCTTAAAGCTCCATAGAGTTTTACAGCTAAAAGTGCAAGGGGTGGGGGGGCGTTATTACAGACACTTTGATGGTGTCCCTTGGCATGTAAGGCCTGACACAATCTCAGATGGACCCATGAAATGAGGGTCCACTATGCATTCACAGTGCGATAATTTCAGCCGGGGCTTCCATCCAGCCACAGGACTTCATCTGCGAGTGAAATTTAACTCTTTGCGGAAATTCTAATTGTTCCATTGCTCATCCACCACCCGACACCGTCCGCCATCGTACCCCGATAAGCTCTCCAGCACACCACAACACACTGCCAGCCCTTCCCAGAAAACTACAGTCGAACAGGAAGTCTGGGGGGACCTTGCTCCGGGCTCGAGGGTTGAAATGGTGAACCTTCATCACCTGTCTCCCTCAGGTCCTAGGTTCAACATGGCCACACCCCCCAAGGGAACGTATGGGGCTTTATATCTATACAGAGAGAGACTCTGCAGGTATTATGATACGGTGGAACATTCTGGATGTTACTCACCAAAACGGCCTACATGTGGTGCACAGCTTCCTGTTTGCATCTCAAAGTACTGATTAGCAGTGCATTAACGATATCTGTTCAAATTTATGTTAAATTTACAATTTTCTTTTACACATGCTCTGTACTTGTGCAGTAAAACATAATAAGGAGTAAGTGTGGTGATGAGAAAAAAGACTGGGGATGCTTTAGCGAACACTGCTGTGGTGGAGGTAGCCTGAAGGGGGCAGTAGTGATACTTATATCAGCGTTTCCCAATCCGGTCCTTGGAGACCCCCAGATGGTCTATGTTTTTGCTTCTACCCAGCTGCCTGGCAGATTTGGCTGGTAGGGAGCAAAAACATGGACTTTCGGTGGGTCCCTGAGGACCGGATTTGGAAACACTGATTTAGAGGTATAGCTACTGTACTCTAGCAGCCTGAACAGAGGTCAACATTCTGAAGGAGGGAAGAAAGGTCACTAAAGGCAGGGGTGCTCTAGCAGCTGAAAAGGAGGCAGTAGAGGCACTTGGAGGCAGTGGCACACTATACAACAATATAAAGGGGCAATTGAGGCAGATAGATGTGCGCTAACGGCTTCTAGGACAATGATTGTAAATCTCCTGCATGTGTTTTAGCTCAGAAATTTCACACTGAAAGACCCCCGGGAACAGATGCTCTTTAGGATGAGCAGAAGGGTTAGTGATGCTGGAATAAACGGACCGAGCCCTCTGTGTGTCACACCCAGGCAGCGGCCAGCGGGATGGAGGCTGTGCAGCCAGGAAGGCAGTGAGGCAGCGGCCAGCGGTATGGAGGCCGTGCAACTGGGAAGGCAGTGAGGCAGCGGCCAGCGGGATGGAGGCTGTGCAGCCGGGAAGGCAGTGAGGCAGCAGCCAGCGGGATGGAGGCCGTGCAACTGGGAAGGCAGTGAGGCAGCGGCCAGCGGGATGGAGGCTGTGCAGCCAGGAAGGCAGTGAGGCAGCGGCCAGCGGGATGGAGGCCGTGCAGCAGGGAAGGCAGTGAGGCAGCGGCCAGTGGGATGGAGGCTGTGCAGCCGGGAAGCCAGTGAGGCAGCGGCCAGTGGGATGGAGGCCGTGCCACTGGGAAGGCGGTGAGGCAGTGGCCAGCGGGATGGAGGCCGTGCAGCAGGGAAGGCAGTGAGGCAGTGGCCAGCGGGATGGAGGTTGTGCAGCCAGGAAGCCAGTGAGGCAGCGGCCAGTGGAATGGAGGCTGTGCAGCAGGGAAGGCAGTGAGGCAGCGGCCAGTGGGATGGAGGCTGTGCAGCAGGGAAGGCAGTGAGGCAGCGGCCAGCGGGATGGAGGCTGTGCAGCAGGGAAGGCAGTGAGGCAGTGGCCAGTGGAATGGAGGCTGTGCAGCAGGGAAAGCAGTGAGGCAGCGGCCAGTGGGATGGAGGCTGTGCAGCAGGGAAGGCAGTGAGGCAGCGGCCAGTGGGATGGACAGCCCCACAGAACAACATTACAGTGAAGAGACTCTCAGCTCACTTTCCAGCGTTCTACCTAAAGTTGGGTGATGTCCACCTAACTGGTATATGACGATGTCTACAGTGAAATGTAATGGACGATGACATGAGGGAAGTGGGTCGTACTCTTCCTCCCTATAGCATGTCATGAGTCTCAAATCAGGTACTTCAGTACTTAAACTTATTTTGAGTGTGTAAGCGAATGCACTTACGCACTTAAAATAGCAAGAACAAGTACTGAAGTATGCAATTTTACACTCACGGCTATACTTACTAATCATACTGATGTAGTAATGCCGCTGACAGACTTGATCACTAAAAACTATGTTTTGCATTTTTAGCACAGTAAAATCTTGACTATTTAAATTGAACTCTTTTGAATGGAAATCCAGAGTTTTAGCTTATAAAGTATGTTGTTGTTCTGTTTTTTTTCTAAAGTGTGATCAATTTAAACTAACATTTGTCTTTTATGGCTATTATTAACTAATCAAAAGTATTTAAATTAATTAAAAGTAACTAATTATGTGAAGCTCTTGAAGTCCAGCCAAGTAGTTAAACTACCTCACGGGGAGGGGGCTCAACATGGTGACACACTAAGGACAGGACACACTAAGGACAGGACACACTAAGGACAGGACACACTAAGGACAGGACACACTAAGGACCAGATACACTAAGGACGGGACACATTAAGGACCGAACATACTAAGGACAGTTTTGGGACTGAAGACAGAGCTGTAGGTGGGAATCAATGACACAGCTCAGGGCGCCCCCTATCTGACCCAAAGATATCATGGAGTAACAGCCTGAGAAGCAGAACACAGCTTTTAATATTTTTCTTAATTTCAAAGAGTCTTTGGTCAATGAGTGTCTTTTCTGAGGTAGGCAGACCTGTAGGCGTACCTGTCTATTCACTTCACCTGCTCCTAATTACCCAACATATGAGACTGGAACAGGCCCCAAGCCCTGATAGCCCATCACACACAAGCCCTGATAGCCCATCACACACAAGCTCTGATAGCCCATCACACACAAGCCCTGATAGCCCATCACACACAAGCTCTGATAGCCCATCACACACAAGCCCTGATAGCCCATCACACACACAGGCAGTCCTTTCCACAAACGAACCCATTCTTTGGGTGTTTCCCTTCATGCTGAAACGCCTGTCCTTTGTTTTCATTCCTCTCCACCATCAAATACCCCCCCCCAAAAAAAAAGTCCCTATTCTTTCCGTCTGTCCCCATGTCGCATGATTCTGGTCTCTTTCCCATGTACAAAACTGGCAGCTATAATCACCAGCCCATGCGCCAAGAATCAAACCCCTCATGAATAACCATTGTCACTCATAAATATTCATCATCACTTATGAGTTATGGGTGATGCTTAGATTCCTAGCGCAGCCACGAAACTGCGAAAAACGAAATCATGCAAAACACAAAAACATGAGCGAAACGCAAATTATTACTTTGACACGCTGCGGCTTTTTAAATGCAGTATATTAATATTTCACTTTGAAGAATCTGAATGCGGACCTGATAACATTTGAAAAAGATAAGAGCGAACCAAAAAGCAATCAGATTAATGATGCAATTAGCTCATGTCAATTAAGCGCTATGACAACGCGTCACCAAGGCGACCTAGCTGAAGTTGTGCGGTTACAGAGCCCCGCCCCCCTGGCTCACCGGTGTGGCCCTCGTGACATTGGCAGGTGAAGCCCCCCTCGGAACTGTGGCACATGCCGTGTTCCCCACAGGGCTGTGAGTAGCACAGGTCGATCTCCGTCTCGCAGTAGTCGCCGGTGAAGCCGCGCGGGCATCGGCAGCGGAGCCCCGCCACGGGCTGGATCGGCCGGAAGAGCACGGCATCAGAGGCCACGAAGGGCGCCAGGCTGTCGAACTTCAGCACAGAGACACACTTCATGTAGTTCTGGCAGGGCTCGCGCAGGCAAATGTTGTCGTCGAAGGGAAGCACGCGCTGGGATGAGAGCCGTGCCAGGAGGCTGCGGTTCAGGTACAGGCGCTCCTGCAGCTCCTCAGAGCCCAGGAAGCCGGTGCGTCGCCCCCCCACTGTCGCCGACAGGCTGACGTTGAGGATACCGGCGCGTACGTCTGTGTCGTCTTGCACGTTGAAGACCACCACGTCGTGGCGCGAGGCCGACAGCACATGGGCCACGCTGTCCAGGAAGCGGGCCAGCAGGAGAGACAGGAAGTGCTCCTGCGACGTGTTGGCCAGGCGCAGCGTGATGCTGTTGGTCAGCATCTCATCTGTGATGACGGTGACCTTGAGGAGGCACTGTGCTGACACCGTGTGGACCCCATCTGAGACGGTGAAGGGAAGGAACAGGAGGAGCCCAAGAGAGAGGAGGGCAGGGGGCATGGAGAGGGAGAAGGAGAGAGACGGGAGACCGGGAGGAAGAGACAGACCAGAGAGAGGAGGAGAAGGAGAGAGATAGGCGAGGTGGGGAGGAGGAGAGATAAGGAGGAGAAGAGAAACAGGGGAGGTGGGAAGAGAGAGACCATGGAGAGTGTGAGAAGGAGAGAGACAGGGGAGAAGGGAAGGAGGAGAAAGGGATATGGAGATACAAAAAGGGATAGAAAAAGAGTGATAAAGAACAGAGAGATGCAGGGAGAAGTGAAAAGTGAGCAGTTAATCTGAGCACAGAAATCAACATCAACAACACAGCAGAATTTTCTAGACACATATGGAATAAACACAATAGTTTATTCTAACAATGGCGCATGACATCCCACAGCAAAAGTGAGGGATCAAATCTTAATGAAAAGTTAGAGGAAATATATCTGTGATGTAAAAATCATAACAAAGAACAAAAAATCTTTAGCCAAAACCTCCCATCCACCCAGCCACCCATTTCCCATAATTCCTTAATCAACACAAAGCCAAAGTGAGCCTGCAGCTTCCCCCAGAATGCACCGGGCCTGGAACAGGGGCAGCCTGCACAGGATGGCACCCTATCCCAGGCTAATCAAAACTGTCATATGTCAATACAGAATACAACAATGTAAGAAGGAAATGTGTGTCGGTCAGACTGAGAACACAAGCTATAGAAACAGAGCCCCCACCTCCCACATCCCATAATAATAATTAGACGACCCCTGTGGCAGGCAGAGACAGCAAGCTGGCATTTCACGGAGCCCAGACCCCCACTAACAATAACGACACGGCACCAAGCACCAGCCCACTGAAAGAAAGGGCCAAAGAGGGAAGGGCTCCCGGGTTGGTACAGCCCTTCCCCCTTTGGATTCTGGGAAGGCACAGAGACACTTTTATCCCCGCCATGATAAAACACGTGCTCACATGCACACTCACTGCAGCAAACGGGGTGTGTGCTTTTCTCTCAGATGATATGCATCTAAATACACGGTCAGCAATACAATCCGAGAAAGACAGCAAAACATATAAGGACTCGATACATTCAATTTAGTAATAATAATAATATAATTCAATCCAGATACGATGCAATTTTATTCAGTTCTAACTGCATACAATTTAATTCAATGTAACATACTTAAGTGTCAATCTTTTGAAGTAAATTTCTTTTCATTCACTTTGCTATTTGCGTTGCACTGCAAAATCGTCAGAGAGTCCAGGTAACTGAAGCTAATCATAAGATCTTAGCACTAATAAGTATTACGGTAATATGCGGTAATAGTGAGCCAACAGAAGTATTCGTGACGACTTTATTGGTTTTTGCTGCTAAAGCCAGAATGGGGGCTCTGAATCGATGCTGCCAGATCGTAGAGACTTGGAGCCAATCCGTGATTCAGAATGGCTTCCCGCTACATCCGTAGTGGCAGCCCTCCAAGACAAGCAAGGAGACAGACCCCTATTAGTCACGTTTAGAAGTAGGACAGTCAGCAAAGCGACGGCAGGAACCTCATACGCATTAACAGCATTTAATCCTCCGTGCCTCTGTGCAGTTGCCAACTGCAAGGGCTCCAGCGGAATTCTGGGTAACAATCACAGGCCGACCAATGAACACTGAGTCCCCCCCCCCCCCAAACACCTAGGGATTGCTGGTCAAGGTGGACATTTAAGCTGTTGTTTTGGTTATTATTATTATTTTAACCATAAAACAAAACAGTTGAACATACCGATGTCTAGGAAGCTCCAGCACTGAAGGATATGGGAACCACAAGGGAAATTATGTGCCTCCCATCAGCTAATTTGAGAACATTTCAGAAACAGCGACTGGGGAGGCGACGCAGGCAAAAGGAGCTTCTCGATGTTTGTTTGGATAACAGACCCGGAAGATTCTCTCCATCTAGCTATTGGTGTCACATTACAAAATCAGATTCTTGCCTGGGCATTTTGAATCTCATAATATATTACAGGCCATGAGCAAAGAGACGCGAGAACACAATGTCAAGCCACATTGGCGGTTATTCCAATAAAGACAGACGCGGCGGCCCCCAAAGGCTGTGGCTGTGTATTTCTGTGCATGTCTGACTTGTGGGTCCAATCTTCCGTAACCATAAGCATGCAGCAGGGACCCCGCGGATGCGAAGCAGACCATTACAGGATTGTCCATCCTCCACACAATAAGGGCAGCACAGAGACATCGGCTTTACCTAACTGCGTGGCACATTGACTGTGTGGGCGGCACAGCTGCCTACATCCTGAATCTCTGCCCTGTGTTGCTTACCTCATGCAGTTCAGTGGCTATCTGCTGTATCTAAATAATCCTGAGTGTGCGATGGACCCGCTCCCCATGTCGGCTACATTCTTGGCACAAGTTCCAGGCTTCCCCAGAGACCCTGTACTAAGCAGACGGTTAGAAGATCATCTAACGGCACATTTTCAGACTGTAAGCGGAAACCGGATCTAAAATCCATGCAGACATAAGAAAACGCAAAACCCAGGGGCAGGAATCAAACCCATAACCCTACCGCTGCGAGGAACCTGTGCTACTCATTGAACCTTCATGCCGCTTCTGCTTACAGGAGCACAAAGTAAATAGAAATGATTTTGATGAGGTAGGAGAGACTCCCATTAGTCACGCTATAGATGCTTTTTGCAGTTGCTAGCATTGTGCATAATGGTATTGGGTGATTTAGCTGTGGATCCGGCCCAAATGGACCCCGGACTGGGACCGCAGAACCACCCAGGGTGGGTCCACGCAGCCCAGGACTAGCCTCTCGCTCGCTCACTGCCTTAAAAGCTTCCTGGCACCTAACGCTGCTCAGGCACTAAGAGCTCTGCCCATCCCTGCGGAAAGCAGGACCCCAGCGTCCGACTGGGGATGGTGTGTTAGTTAATTGGCCCCAGTCCATAGCATGGGAAGAACAGGGAGCTTCCCCAGCGTTTGGGACCCCATCCTGCCTGCGGCCCTGTCAACAGCTGGCGGGAGAGGAGGCGTGAAACACGGCCATGTTTAGTACCTGCCTCGCCGCTAAAGACCTGAACATCCCTAACAGGCTGTAAACACGAGGGGTTGATACCGCCAAACCCCATGGGTCACTTTCAGGATCTCTTTAATCCCCTAAGAAGCTCCACACTCAGAGAGAAGGTTAAAATAATTAAATCAATCCACTAAACCTAATTAACTGCGCACAGGGAATCTAATCTGCATTATCTGTATCTTATTAGTGTGACGTGTTGTGTGCAGTCAGTTACCGATATAAAATATGACAACTACACACGTATTTAAATTATGCAATCTACATAAACAGGCCATATAGGGATATGGGTTCAAATCCCACTCCCGAGTTTTTAGCTGAACTCATGTCTGTCCTTACTATGTGAGCTCACACCCAGTCACCTGTCACCCAGGGTGTCCTCGGGCCTGTGTCCTGTGTTTGATCCAGGCTCCCTGTCACCCAGCCCTGACGGAAAGGGGAAAATCTCAACAAACAGCCTATTAAAAGAGGACTCGACAAAAAAATATATTTTGTCTCGTTGACCCCAAGCAGTATTTTCCCGTATAAGTCTAAGCTAAGGAATTCCTCCTGCTCCGTCTTCTGTATTTTTCTGCTTGCACAGCGGGCTGTGTTTTCGTACTTTTTGTATATGTATATGTGACACGCTCTGCGGCAACTATTTTGGTGCATTATAAAAATACACTGAATTGAACTGAACTGGGTAAAAGTGAGATAATCCGTTGTTTGCCCGCAAAACAACAATATACAGTTCAGGGGAATAAAAGTGTCCCTGGGTGACCAAAATCTCAAATGGAGGGAAAACCAGCATCCAGAGCAAGGCTTCAGGACAAGGCTTGGTAGCTGAGACCTGAAGGGTTACTGTGTGTGTGCAGGTTTGACAGCGAGACTGCACAGCTTATTTGAAGATCTGATTATGCACAAGAAGCTGCATCAATTAAGGTGCCTCTAGATGCAAAATTTCAGCTGTAGACCGCTGTGATGCGTGTGCTGCTGAACCTTGCTGGGGGGGGTCATGGTGAATGGGAATGTGACAGAAAAGGAACACAGCCATCAGGAGCACACACATCAAGAACACACCAATCAGGAACATGCCCATGAGGAACATGCCCATTAGGAACACGGTATCAGGAACACACCCATCTGGAACATGCCATCAGGAACACGTCCATTAGGAACATGGCCTTCAGGAACACGCCCATCAGAAACACGCCATCGGGAACATGCCCATCAGGAACATGGCCTTCTGGAACATGCCATCAGGAACACGTCCATTAGGAACATGGCCTTCAGGAACACGCCCATCAGAAACACGCCATCGGGAACATGCCCATCAGGAACATGCCCATCTGGAACACACCCATCAGGAACATGGCATCAGGAGTATGCCCATCAGGAGCATGTCCATTAGGAACATGGCCTTCAGGAACATGCCATCAGGAACACATCCATTAGGAACATGGCCTTCAGGAACACGCCCATCAGAAACCACTCATCTTGGAACAGAAAAGGGCCTTCCCCAAACCTTTCCCACAAAGGTGGAAGCATAGAATTGTCCAAATGTCTTGGTACACTGAAGCAGTAAGGATTACCTTCCCTGGAACTAAGGGGCCAAGCCCAACCCCTGAAAAACAACCCCACACCATTATCCCTCCTCCACCAGACTTTACAGTTGGCACAATGCAGGCAGGCAGGTAACGTTCTCCTGGCATCTGCCAAACTCCGACTCGTCCATCAGGCCTGGAGCAGACTTCACCAGCCTAGTAAATATCGCTAGACTCTCTGAGTATATCACCAAGGAGCCCTCGTAGTTAATCGTCACAGATCAGTACACAAGGCCCTGCTACAAATGCCTGTGAACATATGCAAATTACAGCCAAGAGCCGCTGACAACATAATTAAGAGCCGGAGACATCAGATGTAGCGACAGACCAATAATTCCTCAGTAAGAGGAGACTCCACCAGCATAAACAGCCTGAGCTGCTTGCCCCCTCGAGCACAGTGATCATGCCTGGGGGGGGGGGGGGGGGGGGAACCCCGGGGGTTTTGCACCCGCCCCCCTTGCCCCCCTTGGGACTCGTTTAAATTTTTTTTTATGGCCCCTCTTTTCCCTAAAGTCCCCCCCCCCCCCCCCCCCCCCCCCCCC
>JAOYFF010000128.1:18822363-18850784 GCA_025773925.1 Cryptomyrus ogoouensis
GAGCCCCTACTCTGACTGTACTTCCCAGGATAGACTCTGGGCCCCTACTCTGACTGTACTTCCCAGGATAGACTCTGAGCCCCTACTCTGACTGTACTTCCCAGGATAGGCTCTGGGCCCCTACTCTGACTGTACTTCCCAGGATAGACTCTGAGCCCCTACTCTGACTGTACTTCCCAGGATAGACTCTGGGCCCCTACTCTGACTGTACTTCCCAGGATAGGCTCTCAGTCCCTACTCTGACTGTACTTCCCAGGATAGGCTCTGGGCCCCTACGGCTACACATGATGGAAGGGTTACTGCTTTACTACAAGCTCAAGCTTCTTAGTTAAGGCTGCACATTGAATCAAAAGGCTAATGGGCCAGATCAGCGCTCAGCACCCCCTGGGGGGCAGTAGAGGAGTTGCAGGAGGCTCATAGAAAGGCTAAATGTTTTGCAATGAGAAAAAAAAAATTCAAGGGCCCTTATCCCCAGTTGGAGTGAAAGGACACCCCCCCACACACACACCACACCCCCCATCCCCCCAACGCAAAGGATCATTAAAGCTGCCCACAGTCCCCAGCTCCCAGTCACTTATGTGATGGTCAGGGCTCCACAGCTCTGGTCAAGCTGCCCCCAGGGGCTCCCTAGTTTAGGGAAAAGTTGGTCTTTTTTTTAACAGCCTGAAAGTTCCGCAGAAACGTCTGCTGGAAACGTCTGATGTTACCACATCCACATTTCTCCAGTTCATGATGCTGTTCTCGCAAATAGGTGCATGTGAGATGGGGATTACAGGATGGAGACAAAAGCAGCCTCAGTAATTAGCCTTACCGGAAGCCTTAGCAGAGGGGAGCTGTCCTCTGACTTCACCCCCCTAACCCGAACGTCCACCCCCTGCCTCTCCACAGACGCGCTGTTAGAGAAACACGTGGGCTGAGACTGGGGGGGCCCTGGAAACCGCTGAGCACGGTGCTCTCATTCATGCCCAGAGGTGGAACACGACAGAGGATCCGCCTGATCGGGCACCGACACCTTCGCTTCAGGCAGCCTGAACAAAGGACCCATCTGTAGGTACCACTTATCGGCAGAGTCAGAGAAGCCCATCATGACGGCGGTGCAGGCAGTGCCCTGGCATGGTGGCGGGTACAGGCAGCCAGGGGCCCAGCCAGTGCCCTCCATGCTTCCGCCTGCTCCTCTCTGCCCTGAATCGGACCTTTGTGCCGACGGAACCCGTCTTCGATTCGTGGCACGTTAGAGCCAGCATGCGTTTGACGGGCTGCTTATTGTGTCCCTGAAACCTAAAGAATAACGTCATTATGTCAAACCATAACCCCAAGTCCCCGCTCTGCAGGATCCAGCTATTCCCAGCTCCCCAGGTTGGTCATTCATCAATGTTAGTTAAATTAAGATTAGTCTAACTCAGGGATTAAGAGTCTAACTCAGGGATGGGGAACCTGTTCCATGGAGGGCCATTTTGGGTGCATGTTTTTGGAATGGTCTCTCAATCAACAGTGGTTCTCAACTCCAGTCCTGGGGACCCACTGTGATTGGCTGATTGAGAGGCCATCTCAAAAACCCGCACCCACACTGGCTCTCCATTGATCAGGTTCCCCACCCCTGGTCTAACTAGTCCTTTGCCAACCACAAACCACAGTGTTTTTAATTCCCAAATTAAACAGCGTATCTTCTTATACAGATACACTGTACACTGATTCCATAAAACACTTTTGGCTCTATCACACCTTATTCTCCATAAGAGACACAGACATACATGTAAATACAGGGATTTGGGTTTAGAGGTCGTGCTTAAAGGGTTGATGGTGAGACGATAACCCTTCCAGACACAGGATTCGAACCTATGACCTTCTGGACACAGGGATGGAAACTAAACTGGGAAACATATGCCTGGCTGAGATGAGCAGAGCGTATAATGTAAACAGTGTCTTGTAGTTTCGTTTTTAAGTGTCTTACACACAGCACCCAAGGTTATTACAGTGACCGCCATCCATCATCCCTTCCGGAATGTTCCGTACTTACAAATGTCTCCCCCAAGGTGACACCTTGCCTAAAAAGCCTAGCCTGATAATGAATTAACTTCTCAGCCGTAGCGTGTCTCTGTCTTCAATGCTGAATGCCCCTTCCGCCATTGAGTCTCCATCGCCTATTTCTGAGCTCCCTGAGGCACCCTTGGCTTGTCCCGGATCATCCTATTCCTCTTCCCCATCCTCTCCATCTCTGCCGCATCTCTGGCAGATTTATATACCTGCCCACTGCGACGGCCCTTCAACATGGGGGTAGTAAGTGAGGTAACGGAGTTCATTCCCTCCTGCCACGACAGGAAGTTAGCAAACAATTTCATAGCAGGTGTGGCACCAGCGAAGAAAGATCTGCTAGGCAGCCACTGCGGCTCAGGAGGCGGCACTGCAGCTCAGGGGGCGGCACTGTGGCCTTACGCTTCCAGGAGGGACGTTGAGGCCGCTACTCTGTGCGTCTCCCTGTATCGCCTGCATATTCCCTGGGTGCTCCGGTTTCCTCCTGCACTGACGCTGCTTGGTATCTCCACATTACCTGTCGCCCTTGTGCCCTGTGATAGACTGGCATCCCACCAAAGTACTCCCTTCCCTAGTGCCGCCCAGTACAGGCCCCAGTAACCCTGACTGAGGATAACTGGATGGATGTACGTCGTAAAAAATCGGTCCGGAACCAGCAACAAGCTCACTCCCTGAATCAAAGTACCAGTGTCATTCCGTAAACATGCATGAAGGAAGCGTTTATACATGCAGTAGTCCGTCCGTATCCACAGTTTCAGTTAATCACGGTTTACCACGATCTGAAAAAAAACTGTAAACTGTGAACCTGTGTTTTTTCATTGTTTCCTATTCCTCTCATTTTCATTGCTCTGACATCCCTTGATACATGATATATTTTCATTGTCTCTTGAGGGACAGAGTACAGTACAGTACTGTACAGTACTATTTACAGTTCTATTTAGCGCATACAGTACTGTACAGTACTATTTACAGTTCTATTTAGAGCATACAGTACTGTACAGTACTATTTATGTATTTGATGTTGGTAATGTCTTACTGTGCATAATTTATCAAGTACCATATGTAAATTCATGAAAATCACTTTATATATGGAGTCTGCAGATGGTTCGCTGTTATCCGCGCTTTCACTGATCCGTGGTAGGTTTTGGAATGTATCACTCTCGGATATGGGGAACTACTGCACAAACATTCTTTAAGCTTGCTATGTCCACTTGCTATTTATTTACAGTCCTGTCCATTTTCCATAAGCAATTTATCCAATAGAACAATGTTTCCCAATCCGGTCCTCGGGGACCCACAGACAGTCCATGTTTTTGGTATAAGCTGGGAGGGAGCAAAAACGTGGACCGTCTGTGGGTCCCCGAGGACCGGATCGGGAGACATAGCAATAGAGAAGCATGGTGACACCTGCAGCAGAAAGCAGCGGACCTCCTGCGTGGGCCGGCAGGCCATACATACAGGGCACAAAGAATACAGAGAAACAAAGCAGGAATATCTTTGCACTGTTGGTGTAAAACAGAGTAATGAAAGTAAACCTACAGAAGCATGTGAACGGAGCGGAACTCAGAACAAGAGCCACAGCCGCACAGCCAGACACTGAGCTGCCCTATTTACTTAGAGAAACTGTAACAAAATTCCGCATTTACGCAAAAACCAGTGCCGCTAGTACAGAAACTAATTAAAAGGAGCCTTAAGGAGCTGCCTGCCTACTGCAGTGAGATTCCAGCAAACTTCATAAATCACTTCACAGCTGTCATTAAACACCATCACACTCCTGCCTTAAACAAACACCGCTGTCCAGCAGTGTAAGATAAATGTTCTCTCATCCTCGCACTAAATATCTTCTGACTGCTGGCACATACCCTATGTTACTCAGCCTACTGTTATCGGACTTCTCTGTCTCCGCTGTAACTCTCTCGGGGATTTTGTATGACCTCTGAGACCGAGGGTCCTCTTCCACCCGAATTCATCCCTTAGCACTGGCAGCCCAGCCCAGCACCATCCCAGGACAAAACACCTGTTAAATTTTCCCACTTTTTCATAAATAAGGAACATTTGCCGTATCATAAACAAAACAAGGTACCACTTTACAATAAGGCTCCCTTTTGCCACTTGTAAATGGCAGTAACTCATTAATAAAAATAAAACTGTGTTATAACTTGTTTAAAACTGTCTATTAATAATTTACAAAGCGTTACAACCTAATTAATAACCAGATTATAAGCCATTCATAAACCCTTTATATGGGGAGCCTTATTGTAAAGTGGCACCCAAAACAATTACTGGGCAAAAGAAAGTTTTACTTTTGAGGTTGTCTAACAAATGTTAATATTCTATTAGATTAGATGTACTTTTAAAATATATATTAAGTCTTTGTTTTCCATTTTTATACTTTTCTTTTTATGCCATGGAAACAAAAATAAGCTTAAATAGCAAACTAAGTACCAAAAACTGCTAGAAGAAAATACAGACATTTGTTATTCTACAATAAATAATGCATTCTTCAAGCTAAAAGGACATTGAGAGACACCTTTAATCTTACCTGACACTGAGATCTTCATGGAAGCCTCCAATGGCCTGTTGCTATTCAGGTCATCGCTGAGTCGAAGCTCTCCAGTGCTCTGGTTGAGGATGACGAGGTTCAGCTCATTGCCAGCTTCAAACCTGTAATGGAGCCGGTCCAATACATCTGGGTCGTGAGCGGGAATGTGTCCGATGGCCCCTGAGGGAAAGCTGCTGGACTTATTAGTGACGTAATGGTTGAAGATGATCTGGAAGTTCTTGAGCACGGGCGGATTGTCATTCTTGTCGATCAGCTTGATGTGCACAGTGGCCCGGCTGACCAGGGGCGCTGAAGTGGCCTGCACTACAATAACATACTCAGAGTGTGCCTCGTAGTCCAAGTCCATCAAGGCTGTCAGTTCCCCAGAGAAGATGTCCAGCTGGAAGACTTCTGGGATGTTGCCCTCCACAATCTGATACATGACCTGAGCATTGCTCCCTTCATCTGGGTCAGAGGCTGAGATGTGGGCCACTACCAGGCCAATGGGGCTGTTCTCCTCCACTAGAATGTCAAACTCATCTTTCTCGAACACCGGTGGGTTGTCATTCACATCCAGAACTGTCACCTGAATGTCCACGGGTGTCTTGAGGGCTGGGAAGCCTTTGTCCACAGCAAAGGCCCGCAGGTTGTACTTGGGCACGTTCTCACGGTCCAGACGCCGTAGAGTACGCACGATCCCCGAGGTTGACTCAATAATGAAGTCACCGTCACCATCATCACCCCCCTGGAAAGTATAGAGCACTCGCCCGTTGAGCCCAGAGTCACGGTCAATGGCAGACACCTGCACCACGCTCGTGTACACCGGTACATCCTCCGTGATGGAACCCTGGTACTGATCTTGTAGAAACTGGGGAGAGTTGTCATTCACGTCAATCACCGAAATCTCAAGGTATGTCGTGTCAGACTTCTGCGGGATGCCGTTGTCCTGAGCCGTGATGGCTAGAGTGTAAGAGACCTGATCCTCATAGTCTAGTTCCATCTGAGTAGTGACTGCTCCAGATGCCGGGTGAATGCTAAACTGGGGAATGCTGTCCTCCATAACATAGGTGATCCGCGAGTTTTCCCCTGTGTCCTCATCGGTGGCGCTGATCATGACAACTGTGGTGCCGACAGGCATGTTCTCGTTGATGTTTACGGTGTAGTGGGAGCTCTGAAAGACTGGCCGGTGCGTATTAGCGTCAGTGATGTTGATGTACACTTGGCCGGTGTCGAAGAGCATGCCATCAGAGGCTGTGACGCTCAGGACGTACTGCCGCTCCAACTTGTAGTCCAGTGGCAGTGCCAAAGAGATCAAGGCACCACCACTCTGGCTGGTGATTGCAAAGCGGTTACGAGTGTTCCCGCCAGATATCTGGTAGGTGACCACACTATTGACGTCCCGGTCCACGGTTGACACCATGACGACACTTGTACCCACGGCTGCGTCCTCATTTAGTCGCAGAAAATAAGCTCTTTGAGTGAACTCTGGCTTGTTGTCATTCACATCCAAGACAGTCATGGTCACACTAGCTGTTGAAGACATTGGAGGGGAGCCATGATCACGAGCCTCAACGGCAAAGTTGTAGAAGTCAACCCTCTCCCGGTCCAGGTCATCCGAGACCATGATCCAGCCTGTGCTGTTGTTAATGGAAAATGGGAATCCTGGCATCGTCTCGATGAGGAGGTACTCGAGCCTTGAGTTCTCGCCTGAGTCAGCATCGATGGCTTGGATGTGGATAACAGAGTAGCCAGCTGGAACGTTCTCCAAAACAGATGCCTGAAATGGTGTGCTGACGAAAATTGGAGCGTTGTCATTGACGTCCAGCACCTGCACGGTCACAAGCCCACTGATGTTGGAGAGTGGTGGGCGGCCGCCGTCTTGAGCCCTGATGCGTAGCGTATACTCCTTGTTGGTCTCATAGTCCAGCTGGCCCACCACATCCATCTTTCCTGTCTGTGCGTCAATGTAGAACTGGCCTCTGGTGTTTCCACTCATGATGCTATAGTGCACTACCGCGTTGCTGCCGCGGTCACGGTCCATGGCGGTCACCTGTAGAATCTCGGTGTTAGCTGGTATATTCTCAGGGACCTGCACTATGTATCGCTTCTCACTGAATTGCGGGGCATTGTCATTGTCGTCCTCTACGGAGATGCGGACAGTTGCCGTGGCACTCCGTGGCCCAGGGTCACGGCCCTGGTCGTCGGCCTCGACCAAAAGAGTGTACGCCTCCACCCGCTCGCGATCAACGGAGCCTTTAGTGCGGATCACCCCCGACCTGGGGTCAATCTCAAACACCTCGTTGGAGCCATCGCTGTTCAGGATACGGTACAAGATGTTGCCGTTGATGGGAGCATCTCCGTCTGTGGCTCGCACCGTCAGTACCTCGTACCCAATCTCCAGGTTTTCCCGGATGCTCTCCTTATAGTCCTGCTGTTCGAAGACGGGGTCGTGGTCATTGGAGTCGCTCACTACAATGGTGAGTGTGGCCACAGCGGTGCGCCGTGGCTTGCCGTGGTCCACCGCAGTCACCCTAAACACGTGGGTGTCCTTTGTCTCCCGGTCCAGCACCTCTACTGTGGTGACAGCACCATTATCGGGGTCCACTGCAAAAAGTCGTTCTGAGCGGCTGTCAAACAAGGCGTCAATGAAGTACTCCAGCCTGCCAGCCTCTCCTTCATCTGAATCCTCTGCCTTGAGTAACACAACAGGTGTCCCTCCCGGTTTGTTCTCGGGGACAGATGCTTGGTAGATTGGGGGTTGGAACTGGGGACTGGTGTTAACATTCCTCTTCTGCCTGCTTACATCGCCTGAACCTACACCTGCCCCTGTATCCAGCAGCTCCTCCAAATACTCCTCATGTGAGGATCCCAGCCCTATTCGCCAGTGCACTGTGAAATCTTCGGAGCCCTCTATATCTCCAATGCCTCCCACTACAGTAACATGTGGCACTGAGTTTGAACCCCTGTCACAGTGGAGGTCTAATTGGAGCAGAGTGCCATGCTTCAAACAAAGATGCCTTGATAGAAAAAACTGTCCATCACGAACGAAGAAGTCCGAACCGGCAGTCACGCTGCACTGCATCCCGCCTCTGTTCGGCAGCAACTCCCCAAGGGGGAACAGCGCAGTGTCGCTGCCGTAGCAGGCTTTCTGGTATCCAGGGACGCTGAGCAAACTGATTATGTCAGCATCTGGCTTCGTTCTGCTTTTTCGCTTATTGTGGCAGTGCCTGCCGTGAACATGTACGTCGTAGCGATTAATGACGAGGTGGGTGAAACCGGGCGCGATGCTTGTGCACCGTGAAACAGCGCTGAGAGTGAGCGGGTTGGCGGGGATCCCTCGACAATCCGGCGAGCGAGAAGCGAACACGAGCCCCGCCGCCGTGTCCGCTTCCACCAAAGTGCTGGTGAAACTGGGGGCGATGACCTGCTCCAGAGTGCAGGTCCCATTCTGCCCCAGACTTTGGATCAGGATGCCGGCTTCCTCCTCCTGGACGTGCACGCTGTAGCACTCCACAGACGGAACGAGTTTTAGCCAGGCGATGATGATCAGCGAGAAATCGCACATAATGCTGAACATTTTTAATGAATAGGGTCCGCTCCGGCTCGGTGTAATTTACGGCATGCCTCTGTCAAACTTTCCGCCGAGTCAGGCTCCTTTGACGCGGTGCTCCCATGCAGCCTGCGCGGCTGCATATCCAGCTGGACAGTGATGAGAACCGCTCACTCGATTCCGAGGGACCACTGAATGTCGTCTCCGATGATTTTTGGATGAATGATTAAAATGGCCTCTCTACTTATTCCTGCGCCTTGTGGGATTCTCATTATCATAAACCTGTTTCAGTACAAGAGTAAGAGGAGAGAGAGAGAGAGAGAGAGTGTATGAGAGAGAGAAAGAGAGAGAGAGAGAGAGAGAGGATTCAATGAAGACTCAGATCTTAAAGGAGCTGAACTGAACAGAGAAGTGGACTGTCGTTTCATTTGCCTTTTAAAAATAGCTTTTATTTATTAACCAGAAAGTATAAGTACATTGTGGATTCCAGAGCGTTTTCCCAGAACTGTAATTTTAAGACAACGTGTAGGCTAATACTTTCTTTGTATTAGATTTAGGTGCACCCGGGCTGAGCAAGCACTGTAAAATAATCTATAATACTGTAGCGTAATCTTTTTTGTTTTACATGCTCCACATGAAAGAATTTCCCATAAAGTTGAATTGCACTGATTTTTTGAGATTTGCTTTTTGTGTAATTAATATATGAAGATCTATTTTCAGAACATTTAGCTCAATCGTCCCTGAGTGTGAGAAAGGCGCTATATAGACAAAACATTTACTACTACTTCTATTATTAAGGGTCCAAAGCACGTAGTGCTATGGAACCTTATTGTTTTTGTTAGGATTATTATTATTATTATTATTATTATTATTTGGTGCCTACTGTTACAATTAACGTGGAAACTAAAACCATAAACAATTTTTTAAAATACATACGTTATCTATGCAGCAACATATCTAAGGAGACATCAATTCAACTCAACTGCTTTACACCCACTTATCTGGAAATGTAAATATATAATGTAACACCAGTCCGTCCAGTCACAGACTCATCCACCGGTTTAAATAAGCGCTCCTTTCAAACCTGTACTGGATGGATAGGTGTCTTTATAGAGAATGGGGTTTCGTATATATAAACACACACACGATGAATCCCACGCTGTTGGACAGTGGGGAAACTTATCAGGATCGCTTAACCTAGCTCATAAGAAGAGACTCATGCTTTTAAAATGAAGATATTTTATAATGCCTCGTCATTTCCACATCCTCCACAACCAATCGATAACACAACGACGAGCGAAGAAAATGCACAATTAAATGCCAGGGGCATTTAAGGATTATAACTACCTATATGAAAAAGTTCATTTTAGATCTGAAATAAACATACTGCAAACTTTTCAGCAGAAATATCGACAGAATAATTTATATTGAACTATTAAGACTCATATTTAACACTTCGGTACAGTTATCAGACGTGCGTGCAAAAATGCTGAGTATTAAAAGCAGATGGAGCTCCGCCTAAGCAAAAATAAAAGCAAAATATACTGAGCAATATAAAAGATGTATAAAGTTGTAACCGGGTCTCTGTTTTGTTTTACATAACTGGAAATGGGAACGTGTACAAGGTAGCAGTTACCTGTATTAGAACTTGTAAAGTGTTCCATTGAAAGAAACGTGCGAAACATAATAAACAGCGCCATCTCGTGGACAAACCCTGTCAAGGACAAGAACGTGACGTCGAGTCGAGCCCAATGACGCTCGGGAGCGAAAGACTGCGAGGCTGTGATAATCGGTCCATTTAAGTACACATAACCCCTATCGTATCGATAAATAAGCACCTAATGCAGGATTTTTTATTGATAAACTAGTTATAAAGGACTTTTTTCTAAATTCATTTATTGTTCTAAATTTCCCATCCTTCTAATGCTGAACCACATATCCTGGACAGGATCGAAGGGGAAAAGCGCCTGTCCCAGGCAACACAGGGTACAGCGCTAGGGTACAGTGACAGGGTAGACCCTTTCCTAAATATTCTACATAATAATGGCAATATATAATTCAGGGTAATAAAATGCGGATCGCTGTTTTGTTTTGGTCACATTTACCCACCCCTCAAAATAAAAAAACACTCATTGACGGGTCATAGGCATTAAAGAAACGTGACCCTATTAAGAAGCACATCCTGCAGCGTGGCTCAGTGCCAGTCACCTCAAAGATTCATCCCGTCCATCAGCCTTCCAGCTGTTTTCCCAGTGACGTCACACATCCAAAGCTTGATTATGCGTTCTAAAAACAAATGGTATTTGGAAAGTAAATTGGATTAAAATGAAAAACGTACACATACTCGTGTAACTGCCACAGACTAAGGGAATCGGTATCCAGACAGGACTCATTTAAACCACATGATTTCAGCAACATTTTGTCCCTTGGGCAGGCAGTTCCGCATACTACGGCAGGAGTGGGCAATGTCATCCAGAAAGGGCCGGTGTGTTCGTGGTTTTTTGCTGCAACTCCATATTAGGTTACTAATTAGGGGACTGATTGGCTGAAGAGTCCTCACACCTGGGTTTGAACAGTCGACATAAAGGTTACCCCAAAAACCTGCAGACACACCGGCCCTTCGCATGCCAACTCCTGTACTAAGGCCTCATTAACGTGGTAAAGTCTTGAACGATATGACTGTGTCACATGTAGACATCTTGATAATTTATATTAAGTTTTGCACAATGTCGTGGTACACAGTGTGAATGTGCATTGTTCCCACGCTGTCTTGAGATTTCTCAGTGTTTGCATCTGTGCACTTCATCTTTTTGCTGCTATATGCAAATGTTCTCTTGGGATCAGCAAATGCTGCCTGCTGATCTATCTTCTTAACATTTAATTGCACGATTATTTACACTGACAGAACTACGCAGGTCTGTCGTTAACCACAGCGCAGTCTCATACGAGAGCTGTAAAATCATCAGGGGGTCCTACTGCAGATTTTTCAGTTTGACAAACGGCAATGCAATTAGCTCGACTTCCTTTTCTGGCCTCTCGGTTTTTGCTCAGCTGCGACGTCTGGCTCGCGAGAGGCGGGTGCGTGGCGCGAGGTGGGGAGTCAGCATTCGAGCAGTGGCGGTTTATCACGTTTGGTTTTTATTGATGATGGACGCTCTACCAATACGAACAGACTGTAAGCATTCCAAAAACAGAAATGACTGAACCGACAAAAGAAGTACAAAAAAATAAAACAAAACAAAAAAAAAAACCTTCCCACAAGTGACAGAAAGCAATCCCCCCCTAAAAAATGTGGTGATATCGGTTCACACTGTAGACATTTTCCCCTCCTATTACGGCTGTCTTTTTCTATACATCTGAGTATTTGTCAGCAATTACCTCCCTCCCCCACTAGAGGGCAGGATGGGGGCAGGGTTACAGAGGGGTGGGGCAGCAGGCAGCAGCTGGAGGCCTCCACAGCACAGGAAACTGATGGGAGACTCCCTCGCGGGACTAAACAGTAACATTTTACTTTTTACATGGGAAACCTGGGAGGTGTGAGAGGCGGAGCTCAGATCGAGCGCAAAAGTCAATATTACGCTTAGAGTACAGATTTTTTTTAAAAAGATGCAGGAAAAAAATGTATATTCTCTAGCTCCACTCCCAGCCAGGCCCAGCTGCCTTTAGTAGAAAAGCGAAGGTCGTGGTGTACAGCCCCATCCAAAATCCCAGCAGGAAAGCGGGTAAAGTCGCTGTGGCAACCAGCGATACCGTACTTCTGCCGTCGCAGAGGGGAAACGGCCAGGAGGGCCGACGGCTCCCACGGCGATGAGGTGCTCCCGGAAGAAAGAAAAACAAAATAAAAATAGCTATGAAATAAAATACATTTTCCTTTTGTAACCGATCGACATATAAGCAGAATAGACAAAAATAAGAGACAGAAATAGAGAGCTTTGGGCAGACAGAGGACCATAAACGGTCCTGGGGAAGGGAGGTTCAGAAGAAAAGGGGAGAGACAGAAAGAGACAGAGTGAGAGAGAGAGAGAGAGAGAGAGCAAGGGCATTTCTAGCTCTGTTGTTTGCGTTTGAGCGCTTCCATCAGGTCATTCCTCAAAGCCTCTTGCTTGGATATATCAGCCAGGGTCTGGATACTCCTGAGAAAGACAGAAAGAGGGAGAGAGATTGGGTGAGAGCTGAACTTTAAACAGGGGCGTTTCCAGGCACCTGTGCAGCCAATAAGAAAAGGGTTATGGTGGGAGGAATATTAGTCCGCTTAGCATCTGGAACGTGGGACGGGGGGGGGGGGGGGGGAACACTTCAACAAGGTTAATAACAAATTCATACGTTGTTATACAGCATTGAAGCAGCTTTAGTAGAGTCAGTGTCCACGGCATCAGGTGCCACCATTAAAAACAGGGTCAATAGCTAGAAAACATGACAGGGTTTGCTGTTGTATGATTAGTCACTCTGCAGGCTTTGCTCTCTGTGATCCTAAGGCCACAGATGTCAGGGCGACTAACTGGAATAACCCAGCATTTGGCATCACCGCCGGGGGTTGAGGACCCAGCCCCGCACCGCACCATCCCCAACACCATGGCAAAAGCACGGGACAGCGCCCGCTGTACCTCCGACGCCCTAGTTGTCGGGCTGAGTAAGGCTCTGGCGCTGGGTGAGAACCTGGGACAGCTCCTTCTGGAGCTGTTGGTACCTTTTGGGATCGGGCAAAGACTCAATTGACCTGGAGAGGGAGGGAAGGGAATGGAGGACAGGGGATGAAATGAGAGGCAGGGAAACAGAGGCACGATGGGCCGGGGGGGGCAGCGAAATGGGGACAGACAGGGAGGGCGGAGAGGACCAAGACAGGAGAAAGAGTGTTTGAAGGATAAGGATTTAAACGGGTGATTATGAAAAGGAGGAGGGTGAACAGGCTGAAATGGTACACGGGGGGAAATGAGACATTTCAGGGAAAGGTCAAAGGTCACAGGGCAAACTGGACTGCAGTTAGACTGCAGCCGAACCGGGACTCCCTCTGTCAGGCAGCTGCGACTGACTCACAGAGCTGCGCAAACCCTCCGCCATGTCAGATCGCTCTCCCCCAAAACTGTTTTTGCTTTGTTTTGTTTTTGAACGTCGTTCCCGACAAGGAGACATTACCTCAGGCCATTGACAATGTCCTTGGTCTTCCCGAAGTAGATCTCGTTCAGGGTAGAGCGGATTTTGTTCTCCATGTCCTGAGAGAGAAGGAAACAAGAAACTTAATGCCGGAAAAAAATAAAAGGCAAATACGACTCCTGTGGGGGACATTCCGGCGCATTCCACAGGCTGTCACAAAGAGCGGCCGCAGTTCCCCTCACCTCCACGAGGCGGCCGATGTTGGCGATGTGCGGAGAAGAGTCTCCCACCGTTTCGTCTTTCTCCATCTATGGGGGAGGGGTTGTGAAAATGAAAAATCAGAACTAGGTTTATTCTGCGTCGATGTGACATTTCGCTTATCAATCCAACATCCGTCCAAAAAATATATACGAACTTCATTTGACTCACACAGAAATGCCCCCTCCCCTCTCCCCTTAACCCCGTTTCGTTTTCTTGCACGCAGAAGCAGATAACCGGTAGTTTGATGAAATGTCCCTTTGGAATTTCACCACTGTTGAGACCAGCCATTTATAATTATTCAATAATGACTTAATTAAGTTTCTTTGTCTGAGCTGTTGACTGAACTAATAGCCTTACACATGCTTTGTAACATTTGCCTTCAATTTGAATTTGCAGAGGAATTTGCCAGATTTTAAAACTGCCACAGATGTTTGAGGAGACAAAAAGCATTTTGTACTTAAGACTTAATGGGCCTGCAACATGAGGGGGGGGGGTCTTTTTTGCCCCCCAGTAAACAGGCCCTCCACACTGTTTCTGTTGAATTGTTCTGTGATGCTGTCACAAAATAAAGCCCCTATTTATTGTTTGTGTCTCAGTAACAGATGGGTCTGTTCATTGTGATGCCATAACATTTCACAATACAGGACTGAAGACGACCACAGATACAAATGGCGGACATTTAACATCCAGGAAAACCGCGAGATCCACAGACGCATCACAGCCCAACACAGACATCACCTGACTGCAGAATCAGCTACATTAAAAAGGCGCTGACACGGGGGGAGGGGTCCCATTCGCAGCAATGTGACCAGGCAGTGGGTCTGGTTCCCGCTAGTCAGCTGTGGAAATCCATAAGTAACCAGGGAACCGCCATCACAGGCAGAACCTATTGCAGTGCGACCCAATCAAATCCGCACCCATTACCTCCCCGGCGGACCTGACGATAGTACAGTCTGCAGGGGGCCATTACCTGTCTGGTAAGGCTTCCCCCGAGGTTCATGGTGCCAGAGCCCGTCTTAGTGGTTTGGAGCCACAGCATCACGGTGGAGGTTAGCTTGTAGTGAGCTGTGCGCCCACTAGACTTCTCCTGTGAGAGAGAGACAGGCAGGAAGGGTGAGAGAGACATGGGAGAGAACGGAAAGAGTGAGAGACAAGGATAAGAAAGGCAAGAAAGAAGAAGAAAGACATTCAAACATTCAGAAAGAGTAAGAAGAAAAGGATAGGAGGAAGAAGCATGCATGCAGACAGGCCTCGTAACAGCAAGGCAGACGGAGGGAGTGTGACAGAGCTGGCGTGAGCCTCGACTCACCTGCACCTCCACCACGTGGATGGAGTCCCAGCACCCTTTGATCTTCTTGGAGCCATCGCCAGCCTTCTTGATGAGGATGACACCCGCAAAGCCATGGTCCAGGTCCCAGAGGTACACCGATGACACACCCCCCTCAAAGTACCTGCCATTGGACAACAGCTCAGAGGGGGAGGGGCAAGACTACAGAGTACACACGATCATACACAGCACCTCACACTAAAATAACTGGCCAGTGACAAAATCTCTGCTGTTACACTACACTATAACCATAGCTGCGATTTACTGTCACACTGCAAGCACTGGCTGTTAATCACAATCCTGGGGTACTGAGAGTTCCACCTAACAAAAAGGCATTCAACTGCGTGTCACAGATCACCTGACCCTGTGCTCAATGACCGCAAGAAATATGATAGTATGACACCCATGAGAGGATCCTGGGCTGTAGGATGCTGCTAGGCCTCAACGCTGTATCGACTTTTTACAGTATATTGATATATTTTCAAATGAGATATAGGAAGAGACAATACAGTTGGTAACGGGCCAGGTTAGGTGGGTGTATGCACTGGCACTGCGCATCAAAGTGTTAGCGCTAATTTTAAAGCCATAACATGTTGTTATTTCTTTGATTGCAATAACGAATGTGGTATTTTGACAGACAAGTGTGAGAATAGTACAAGCACAGATTTTTAGTAGAGACCTATAATATTCCTTCCTAACTGTAAACAACACGAGAGCCACAGTCGTAATATTGCTACACACTCCCAGAATTCACAGCGAAATTCTAAACGTTCAGTTAGCGTCTCACGCAGAAGCTGATGGAGGGGAGAGGTTAGGGAACATTGCTATTTAGTTCATTTTGTTTTAAAAAACTGACAGACGGCTGAGAGGATAACAATATCGTAATTCACAATATTTGTTTTATTTTATTGAAGGGTAGTACCATAAGGAAAAAAAATTCAGTCATTAAGTGTGCTTTCAATGGCTATCAGGCTATTGTTCTTCTAAGGCCATTTACCAAACAGGTCTTAGATTTCTGTTTTATTTTCTTGCTCCTAACCACTCATCTTCTGTTTTGAAAGCAGCGTAATAAACCGAGAAAAAAAACGTCTGCTGGTGGACGTAGTGGAGTGAAACGCTTTTCGTGTCACACCTGTTTTATTTGACGCGGGCAAGACTGCCATAATAGATGTAATTTAATTTGCCTATATTTTGAGACCTGTGTGCAATAAAGTCGTTTTTATGTTGAACAGTTCCAACTGCATATCTGCAAACAGGGAAGTAAACCCTGTACTTGCATTTTGTTTTGACCAAACTGCTTTATTAAAAGTGTTTGCAACACGTGGCTTCGACTCAAAGCTGAACATATAGCCCTTTCTTCAGAAAATGTCGAGATATATATCCTGTACTGCCATTCTGCCTAAAAATATCAAGATATGGTTTTTGGTCCGTACCGTTTAACCCTAAATATAACGATATTCATGGGGGAGATACGAAACCCCCAAGGAGGAAACCAGCCAAGAGCCAGACAGATACATGTTATGGTCTGACCCACTGCAGCAGACGACCCAAGCGATGAGCCAGCAGCCCAGGTCTAGCGCCATGCTGCACTGCCCTCGTCCGTTTTTAGCCAATCAAAGAGCTCATGTGAGAGCGAGATGCTTTCCATTGGTGTAGAGCCCACTCCTCCCCACCGAGTAAGCAAATCAGGGTACAGAATGGGGGGGGGGGGGGGGGGGCCTCCCCACGGGTCCTTTCAATAAAATTTGGTGTTTTTTCCCCCCCTCAAGGGGAAACCCACCCCCAGGCGTTCCTTTGACCCCCTCCGCCGGGCGCCAGGAAAGGGGGGAAGGGGGGGGGGGGGGGGGGGGGGGGTGGGGACTACTCACAGGTCTCTGTACTGGTCGAAGGCATTGTTAGCCTCCACCTCTAGCTTGCGCAGGCGGGCAGAGGGCATGGCGCCGTCGTCGATGGGGGGCTCATACTTGTTGCTCCAGGGGGACCTGCGAGAAAAGGTTAGTGATGGAGTCAGATACACCCCAAAAAGTGGTTGTATATTTATCACATGTTTGAGACAGCTCTTTCAGGCTTCCAAGGAATGGCAATTAAATTTAAGAACTTTCCACATGCAAGATATAACCCCCATTCTCAAGGTTTTGAAAGCCCTTGTGCTATTAGCATGAGCAGCAATGAGATCGTAATTCTGCGAGTGACCTGTAGGAGTCGCCGTCACGATTGTAGTCACACAGTAGGTAGTCCTTGCCCACCACCTTGTCCCGGGCGATCTTCAGGGGCTGGTCGACTGAAGACAGCAGGTCTTCGCAAAGGCTGGGCACCTGGGGGGTTGGGACACACCAACAGGAGGGTCTCACTGGGCTCGTCTGCACCACTAGACATCAGGATCTGGAAAACTCCTACCATGCTTTCACCTCCCTCTCTCTACCAGAGCTCCACCAATATGTACAAACATACCGGAACTGGCTGTGGTTTGGTGCCAAACATGGAGGACAGAGAGTGCTGGGTGGTATGACCAAAAATTTGTGTTACGGTATTTCTAAGTTGCTGGCAGTTCCACAGTATTTTTTACAGTGCTGGTGGTTTCACTGTATTTTTTCCCCCAACAGCAGTAAGCATTTACAACAATAAAATACATTTACAAATGTTTTTCAAAAGGTGTTTATTATTAGCCCTATAAAAAGTTTAAGCTACAATTAGATTAATAGTATTATTTACATGTTTTAGCAATAAAGCAAAATAATATTTTGCTTTACCGACATGCATTTAATTTCAGACCTAATTATATTACACATAATCCAAATTTTAGGTACAGACTGAAGCAGTTGCTATAAATACTATAACACTAAACAGTCATATATGGAGAATTGCTGTTATAAAGATATAACTGTTAGTAAGAAGGATTTGCACAGATAACAGGGGTCCGCTCTCATAACACTCTGCACAGCGACCCATAGCGCTTCTAGCAGTCAACAATATTATATAAATTGCTGCCTGTTGAAGCATTACAGATGTCGGTTTAGCTATGCTACATTATGGCGGCATATGAACAATCCGTATCGTACAGGAAATTAAAATTGATATACCGGATGAATCCGTGTACTGGCCAGCACGAGGACAGGACATTATTATGAGACACATAGGAGAAACACTCCAAAGTGCAGAATATGCAAAACTAAAGAACACAACAGAAATGACAAGTTAACAGGAAAAATGGTGCAAAGACGTCATACAAGCAATAACATAGCATAAGAGAACCATGTGCAAATGACTCAAGGTGGAAGGGGAACAGCATCCTAAGAGTGATGTGCAGATTTCACAGATGCAAAACAGACCAAACAAACCACATTTATAAGAGCGACCCCCAGACTGCCTGCCTGACCCAAAACCTGCTAGGCGGAAGAGGGGGTCTGCATGTACTTCAAGGTGCACTTGCACAAGAACAGAGACGGTAATGGAGAGAGACAAGGCCGACATTCTTGTCTCACTCTTGAAATGGACACACTGATACTTATTAAGCAAAGTCGGACGGCTTAAATCCTCTAGCCAACCCCCCCCCCCCGCCCCTCTTGGCGGGGTTTGTCCAAAAGTTGCCGTGCTCCTGAGCACCTCAGAAGCGAGAACGAAGACCACTCTCTCACCCGTAACCTTTTCTCTGCAGCATGAACCCAAAAGCCCACACACACGGTGGCATCGATTTGCAACTTTAAAGAGAGACGCAGAGACAGGAAGTGAGACGGGTGGAAGTTATAAATAAATAAGCAAAAATGCCAAGTGTGATCTCAGCTACAACTACAGGCAACAACTCAGGAGGGAGGGAAGGCGAGATGGGGGGAGAAAACTTGAGATGCTTTCAGGGAGAAACAGACCCTTTGAGACAACAAGCGACAAATTGCTTCTCACACAAAATCCCCCCCGCCCGTCAGATAGAGGGACACAATGACCAACTTGTTCCCCAGTCACTATGGAAACGCTCCCACACCTGGCACAACACCTTATGCCTGGGACGGGCACAAAGGAAAGGAAATGAGAAAGGGCCTGGGAGACGAGGCGGATCTTCGGGGGTCTGTGTGGCTGGGCGCTGAGCGACCGGTCAGACGGCTGCCTAGCGGGTCAGCTGACCCACTTGTGCATGGCTCTGCCTCTAGGGGGCAGCAGAGTGAGTGACAGCTCCAATAATGACTCCTAACAACCACACACAGGAGGGGAACCCATACGCTGTGGGCTCCGGGGGAAGGAGCAAGAGGGAGTTCAGTTAGACTGATAAAAAGGGGGTAAAAAGGAAAACATGGACATTTAAGCAGATGGGAGTGCATGGGAGTGTCTCCATTTAAAGCAGTGTTTCTCAACTCAGTCCCCAGGGAACCTCAGACGGTTAAGATTTTTGCTACCTCCCAGCTCCAGGGAGCAAAAACATGGTCTGTAAGGAAGTCCCCAAGGAGTGGTTTGAGAAACACTTATTGAGAGACTTTAGATCTTTAACATACTGAGATATCGGAAGGCAAAACAAAAACCTCCCCTTCTTTCGTCGTATCAGATAACTAGAAAATACAAACCTTTACCACAAGATATCAATGCCACCAGCAGAGTCCCCTTTGACTTTACACTGATACAGCTGACACTGCTGTTTGCTTGCCCAGTACACCGCAATTTATATCTGCACAGTTTTTAAATATTCTGTACAGTCCTTGAAAAAAAAGAAGAGCCATCCTGACCCCACAGCAAAGAAATAAAAATAAAGCAAATCTGCACCGCAAAAAAACATTCTTCAATTTGTCATAAAGCAATACCCTATAAATCAGTCCTGTTTTTGTTTTGTTAGCTTTTAACCTAACCAGCTCTCTAACATGTGGACGCCAGCTTCTGATTAGTCATTAACTTCTCAACTCAATTTCAGTTTATTTTTATATACAGTCTTTCCTTAAACTGTTTCCTCAGCGTTTGCTTCTTACTGGCACTTACTGACAACCCGCATCTAAGGGTAACAATAGTGTAAATGAAAAGTCAGAGATATAACACAACATCCATCTGCTAGGTAACTCACCAGGTCGATGAGGTCACTGAGGTTCTTCTCAATCTGCTGGGGAGGCAGACGCCTCATCAGGTCCAAGGCACAGTCCAGCTGCTGATCAGTCTGCAAAAACACACACACGCATCAGCATCATGGACATGGCTACCATCTCTTAGGCATCGGCAAAATTCACACTGTTTAAAAAATATATATATTTTTTGGTATGACAGCATCTAAACTTTTCATCTCCAGGAACCCAGCTGAGAAACAGGACTGGGGCCCATCATTCTGTCATACCTTTGTGCAAAAAAGACCCCCAACCTACACTCCCCTTCATGGTCTGCTCTGACCTATTTGTCATGAAAAAAGGCCCACTGACACGAACTGCATGTGCTTAAGGGAAATCCGATAAATCGGCATACAGACAGACATGACCCAAACATGGAACGCACCACGCTGTATTCCCAGAAGCTGGTGGGGGGAATCCCACCGTTAAACACTGCGCTTATGCTTAATCAAACCCAGGTGATACCCCACGCTCTAACACTCGCGGCACCCCTTCCTGTCCCGTGCAGGCATGTCTCGCAGACGTCACATTCCTATGTCTGAAGAGGCCACACCCTGCGACACTCGGGTGAAGGAACTGACAAGACACATCGAAATATCACCACGGACCCATAAGCAGATCCTCGAACCCCAGCTGCTCGAAGGGATGCCGGATAAATAGCTGACCCTGCACTCTGACCTCGAATCCAGGACAAGATGGAGTCTGTGAAAGTCAATATGAACTCCTTTGTACCTGCAGATTTACTGGTACTAATGCCAAATAAAGTACGTTTCATTTACAAACTCAAGAGGTAACCAGCATCCCACCTGAGGACATGTGACTGGGTTAGAACAGCACCCAGCTCCCAAACACAGGCACCTCTGGCTCCGTCAGACGCACACTCGCTTCCCCTGGTAGTTCTCAAACGTCTTTTCGTATCACAAATGGACATTCCTCATTTTCCAAAGCAGATATCAGATGTTCTCTCGCCAAAATAAAAAAAAAATTAAAAAACCTGAACTGGAGTGAACTACCGCCCCGAGCTACACTGCAATGTAACTGGAATCTCCTCGGGGCACTAGCCCAGCATAAACACAATGCAACCGACTGCAGACATATCACGCGGTACTGTGACCAGTGTGGACAAGCACTAAAGGTCCACCCATTTCAAAATACTTCCAAAGGCTGCAAAAAGCACGAGTTAGGCAAATAAGTGTGGAAAAAGGGCCAGGCAGCCCAAGGTGGGCTCATTTCGCACGGCCGTCTCACATCCACAAACACGTCCTCATTCCTCTCTGCGAGACACTTTCCTTCTTCCAGATAACACCGGCCCACGCCTCAGGATTGGCACATCCGCTCGTACCCCTAACCCAGTTAGTGTTTCCACTGCACTGATGGGAAGGCCAGGGCAGCGATTTTTGGGCAGACAGGGTGAGGTACAAACAGCAGGAGTGCAGGCACATAGCTGACAGGGTTACGGTTACGAGACATCTGGTTCTGCCTTAAGTAATCAGCGGCTTGGAAGGAACACTGTGTGAGGGTTGGATGCACAAACTCATTTTTTTGGCCCTTGTGTTCTTAAGACTCCACATTGTATGTTTACACATCAATCTGAAACATCATAGATTTTCTTTTACTCTGCCCATTACCAAAGCTGAAGTAAATGTAGTAATCTGGCAGTAAATAAATTTAAACCTTTTGTTTATCGTCATCTTCATTTTAAGCATTAGAGTAGCATAAACAGAGAAGACAGAGTCATCATCTTAGCCAACGATTACTCGCTTGCGGTCTTCATCATCATATTTTAGGTTTTTGAAATTTAAAAAGAGTAGGAAAATGAAAATCACGGACAATTGCACATCAAGGAAAAAAAACAATTAAGTGGTTACATGGGTCACCATTTACCATGTTGCCGTCATAGAATTGCATCTCACTTTTACTTTCACAGATCTGCACATTGTTCATACAGTCACAGATTGGCCTTCCTGTTCTTCTGTGTTGCTGTCAGATGTGCAACTATCACAGTCGCTTTCAAAAATGACATATTACTGTCACACATCTGTATTTACTGTACCCAAAGGACCTGTTACTGTCCCAGAGCAGCACGATGCAGTCATCGATTTGCATGCTACTGTTGCTGTCTGAGTTGGCCGCGTTACTGTTATTTTCCGAGAGTCACATCACATGTTACGTTTGCTGTCACATACGGGCAATCACGGCGCGCGCCCAGAGCACGCTCCAGATGACACTGGCTGCACCAGCGGGAAGGCGCTTCTCTCAGTCGCTGGCAACAAAACGTGTTTACGCTCATATTCTCTTAAAACTGTTCACAATCGAGGGGGCACCGTGTATACGAAAGATGCTAAGCCATCAGTCACACTGGCACAGGATCCGTATCAGTGGGCGACGCGCCCCTGAGACACTTTAGCCGCACAAAGCAGCCAAGCGCTATTACTATTCTAACCCCAGTTTGTATATAATCGTGAGGGGGCGGTCAATTTCAGAGCCTTCCTTAACGGCTCGATCCAAAAACTTCCTGCGAACCGTTTCAACTGCTAGCCGTCAGTCAGCTAGCTAGCCTCTTAGCCCGGTGCCCGCGCGGACAGCTCGGTTCCCGGGCGTTATTTATCTCTCATGGCTGTCAAGCGTGCGGGCAAATAAAGCGCTACGCAGGGCACTTCCTATAAAGGGCAGGAGTTAATTTGCTCGCTCTCTACCCCTCCCCAAAAAAAATCATATTCCAGCTCCTCCTGCGCTTCTCTACGGCCTTACCATGTCTGCGACTCGGCAAGTAGGTCTCAGCAGTTAAATGCTTTCCGCTTGTTTATTTCGTTTATTTATTTATGTACGCGTCTCCGGCTCGTCTTTTCCCCGTTTCGCTGCCGTCGCTTCCCAACGGCTGCTGTTTATCTTCGCCTCGCTCTCTCTCTCTCTCGGAACCCAGCCCTGTCAGCGATTTCACTTCCTCAACCGAAGCAAATCAGGGCGACGAGGGAGGATGAGGAGGGCGACGACGGCTGCGGCGAGGACAGGGAGGGGCAGCCGCTGAGAAAGCGACTGGCGCATCCATATCCGGGTTACTCTGACTCCTTCGGAGGGACAGCCAATCAGAGAGAAGCAGCAAAGTAATGGCCAAGTAAGGAAAGCGAGGCGAGGGGGCGGGACCAATGCTTCAGTGGGCGTGTCTTTAACCAAAAGTCTGTTATACCGGATGGGAAAGCAAGGTTTCCTTAGACTTTATGAGGAGGCTGTCTTGTTTCCCTCTTTGTTGTTTAGCGTCGATTTAAACGTAGAACAGTTTTAAACGTCAAATATGCAGAAATGCGTTACGTCAACAAACGTTTTTTTTTGTGAATGATTAGTGATGCGCCGCACTGTCAAATGAACTTACCTTGTTGAAAGACACCTGATCTAATCTTATTTATGGAGCTGTACGAGGATGTCTCTTCTGTCACGTAAAGCATGAAGCACATTCGTCCCTACATTTACTTGAATTTGGAACTACATGTATTGTAATATTTGTCAACAAAAGTAAATGCATGGGTGACACAGTGGCTCAGAGACATCTCCAGGTAGTGGGGGTTGAATCGTCTGCTTTGATCCTGTGCAATTTTCGTGTTCTCCCCATGTTGAATTCTCAGGTCATCTGTGAATTCCTCATTAGTAGGTTGAGAATGTATTTTTATGCTAAAATCATTGTTCTTAATTTGTGCTCCAGATATCAGAAAATAATTCAAATTTGACCGTGTTGGTGCACCCCAAGTTGTGATCTTAATTGATTCCATAAGATAGCTATCACGGAGTTCAGGCCCATATGTTTCAATTAATGCTCAGTTTATAAACTGAAGCAGTGGGGTGGCGGGATTATTTACAAAACAAACATTAACAAAGCGATCAGGAATGCATGCAAAATCCTGCATACTCCTCGGTTCACTAAAACTAGTCAGCTGCTGCATATTTCTGATATAGCCATAAATCACTATAGCACTTATATTTAAAAAGTGGGAGCATTTTCATTTTGATATTTTTTTTTTAATTCAAGCCTGCAGCTCTTGGCATATGCTGAAAGTAGAGCGCTGTATGCTTGGTGTTTTGAGCTCACAGTGACCTACGTCAGGAGGGGCCGCCGCCGCCTGAAATAGCACCACCTCTGTAAGGAAGTAAAGCCGGCACGTGGGAAAGTGCAGAGAGGAAACGGGCAAAAACAGCCCCGCTCTGTGGCAGAACAGTGCTGTTGTTTACATTTAGTGCAAAATGTGTAGCGGAGAACAATTCATACAATTGTCCTGCCCGTAAATTACACTTCTAGGTTTTATATAGCAACCATTGTAATTATGTGATACTGAGTAACAGGAATGGAAAAATGACTTATCATAACAGTAATAATGGTGGTATGTCAGGGTGTTTCAGAGGGTTGCAGAGCTGGCCGCGGACCACCCCCCGCCAATCTGTCCTCTATTCAAGGGTGTGCAAATGTATGCCCTGTAATGGGTGGGCATCCCAGTGCTCTGCAATACTGCCTGGGGCAAACCTGCCCCTCTGACTCTCTACTGAATAAGTGATGAGGAGATGATAGCATCTGATGACGTTTTAGCATCTAATGACGTATTAGTGACGCTTCGATTCACACCACTGGCTCACGCTATTTTGCATGCTCTCTCCATGAAAATGCAAATTTTAATTGTGAACTTTAATAGAGCTCATGTGCCTGTGTTCTCAGTAAGGGGCTGCCATCCTGTCCAGGGTGACCTCTGTCATATATCCCGTCTTTCCCAAGATAAGACCGAGGCTCACTGGAATCCCGTAAAGTGATATGGAAAATGGGTAGATGAATGTATGCATGGATGGATAGATGGAGGAACTGCATCATAAAACTACAGTGCAATCGTTATCAGTATTTCTATGTGACATTCACAAGGTTTAAACGATATCCTAGCAACTCTAGAACTAAAGGGTGAATGCTGGCAATTTATTACCCAAAATCTTGAGCTGCGTTCTATATACGAGTATTTTAACCGGGTTTTAAAATCCACGATATCGATCTGCATTACTAAGAAGACTAAAGCTAATTTTCAAATGCTTTATGGACAGCATGTACGTATTTATTTATCCACACACCAATTGTTATAATTTTGCTTAATTTGTTGTTTGACCAATCTCTCATTTTGTGTGTGTGTGTGTGTAAGAAGTGTCGAAGGCTAAGTTCGTGAATTACTGATTACATTAAAAGAGGGAAATGCAATGCAAGTTAAGTGCAATACGTAATTTGCGTATTTAAGGAGACATGCTTTATTGCCACAGTTTCCGACAGTGAGAGAGACCTTGGACGGATGGCGTAATAAATACTGACTGTACTAATAACTGCAGTTTGGAATATACACGTGTCAGGCCCTAGGGGGACTGCGGCCGAGGTACTATGGTGCTGCCATTCGTTATCAGTGGAAGGCGAAGGTAGAGAGGCCGTTAATAGGTCTACAGCACTGTGCTGTTGTGCAGTCCGGGCTAATTAAAAGCTACTTCTTCCTTTGTATTCAGTCAAACAACGGCTAATGGCTAGTGTTGATTTTACAGTAGCTTGAAATCCGAGCGGCTTGATCATAAATGTCAGATGTAACCTGTTATCCGACAACCTGCCAGTAATCCAATAACCGGTAAATAAAGAACGTGTAAATGACGTATGATAATCGGGGCAACCCGACAAGGGTATTCCCTGTTCTTTCCCTTTTTCTGCTTCATGTCTAAGAAAAAAAATATTTGCAACAGACAAGCGAAAAGGTAAGGATATAAAATACGAGTGAAGTTTGTGAAAGTGAATAGGGAGGGGGGTGCGTAGCTTAGTCACGGTTTAGTGGGACAGCCAGGCCAAGTTTGAGCTGGTCTGGATCGTACTTTTATATGTAAAATAACGTTTGCAGTCAACGTGCGCTTTATGTAGTTATTTTATGCATTAAAATATTTTATTGTCACAAAAAGGTCATTAAAACTAGTTTGGAAATTGCAACCGCTAATTGGTTATTTGGAACAGTATGTAGCATTTCGGGGGCGTCATACTGTAGTCGTTAACTCAAATAAGGTTGGTTTTAGCAGGTAAGGCAATCTGCTAAAATAGTGATTTTCTGAGAGTACAACGGAGTGGTACGATTTTCTTCACCTTGTTATTCATCTGCCCCCCTGCCCCCGCAAGCGCAAAAACCATAAACAGTAATTTAAGTATTCAATCTTTTAAGCTAAGACAGGAAGCTGTCTCCTTCGGGCGAAAATGTATTAATTATAATAATAGTACATTACAAAGCAGGCAGCACATGAGGTGCAAGATGTTTTCGGTGAGGAAGAAAAGCGTTAGGAACTGAAGGGCGCGCGGCTTGGCGGGAATGAAAGGGTGACCGTCGGTGATTAGTGACACTCCGTGCTGAGAAGGTCGTAATGTACCGACAGGATCTTGACGTTGACTTCACGTTTTCGTAGACAGGAAGGAAGCTTAATTTGTCGTGTGGTGGAAGGAAAATATAGAAAATATGGAAAAAATTAAAGTATAGTACAGATAATTGTAAGCATGGAGAGGAAATTTAGAGTTGAAATTTACAGTTCACACAGACGAAATATACTGATTGGCAGTACAAGCATGAGCCAAACAATTCTTCTCTGCTCCATCCATTTATTTATTAGACAATGTTACCCAAAATGTTGTGTAATTGAGAAAGCAGGGTTAGTCAGTGCCCACAGCATTGGGGTTAATGGCCTGACCCAGGGACCCAACAGTGAATCTCTCTGCTGACAGTGGGATTTGATCTGGAAACCTTTTGATCTTGGGTCCAGTATCTTAACCTGCTGAGCCACATACTGCCCCTGTTTTGTTTCCATGTGGCACACTGGAATACAGTCATACAGAATACACTGGAATACAGTCATACAGAATACACTGGAATACAGTAATACAGAATACACTGGAATACAGTCATACAGAATACACTGGAATACAGTCATACAGAACACACTGGAATACAGTCATACAGAACACACTGGAATACAGTCATACAGAATACACTGGAATACAGTCATACAGAAAACAGATAAATCACATATACACACACATATATGGGTAGAGCAGGGGCGTCAGAAGCATTTTGAATTTGAGGGGCATAAAAATGACTATTTTATGTTAAATGTGGGGGGGTCCCAAACAAATAATTATGAAATGTGAAGGGGACACGTCCCCCTAAGATTTAATGGCGGCGACGCCCATGGGGTAGAGAAACAGTGCGGTTTCAGTATGTGCTTCAGGCAGACCCCCCACCCTTACTGCCCTGTACATGACACAGCATTTAAATGCCTCATTTATGTTGTAATTTGTGACTTAAAGTCCTTGGATCTACAAACAGTCTATGTCGCCTGACAATGTAATTTTATTGATGACCTGAAATGTGGGTTGTCAGACTGACAACAAAAACCAACAAGGGCAATGTCAAAGTTAATCCATCCATCTTATGACACCATTTGTCCTATTCAGGGTCAGAGGGGGTCTGGAGCCTATGGGTCCAAGACGGGGAATAACCCAGGATGGGGTGCCAACCCATCACAGGGCACATTCACACCTACAGGCAATTTGGTAACTCCAGTTAACCTCAGTGTGTTTATGGACTGTGGGGGGGAAACTGGAGCACCTGGAGGAAACCCCATGACGACACGAGGAGAACATGCAAACTCCATACAGAGCCATGGTGGAGACTCAAACCCAAAGGAGAGAGGTGACAGTGCTAAGCTCTGCACCACCGTGCTGCCCTGTTTAACTGGATGCTAGAGATTAATTAGGTGAATTGACATCTTTTCTAAATTTTCTAAAGTGTCTGTGATGGGTGTGTGTGTGTCTGTGTGTGTCTACGTGTGTGTGCATGTGTGTGTGCATGTGTGTGTTTGTCTGTATGTGTGCAGGTGTGTGTGTGTCTGTGTGTGTGCAGGTGTGTGTGTGTCTGTATGTGTGCAGGTGTGTGTGTGTCTGTATGTGTGCAGGTGTGTGTTTGTCTGTATGTGTGCAGGTGTGTGTGTGTCTGTATGTGTGCAGGTGTGTGTGTGTCTGTATGTGTGCAGGTGTGTGTGTGTCTGTATGTGTGCAGGTGTGTGTGTCTGTATGTGTGCAGGCGTGTGTGTCTGTATGTGTGCAGGTGTGTGTGTCTGTATGTGTGCGCGCCCCTGCATCCTGTGATGGCCTTGCTGACCATCCACTGTGCCCCCTGCCTTTTGCCTTGTGCTGCCTGGAACAGTCTCCACATTGACTGTGACCCATCCTCCATAAGTGATTATGGCCTTATGGAAGATGGATGGGTAACAACATGCCTAAATGCTGATGGTTGGGGTGAGGAATGGATACAGAAAGAAGAACTGACAAGTGATAAATGGATAAATAAAATGGAGCTGGAGGTGGAACCAGAGGAGAAGGACAAGAAAAAGCATTGAAGGGGAGAGAGGAACATTAAATGAATAATCTTACCGCAAGGTGGGGGCAGGGTCAAGACATGCTGCCACAACGTTGTTTATAACAGGAAATGTGCACTGTAAGTGAACCACAGTCAT
>JAOYFF010000128.1:18850884-18886192 GCA_025773925.1 Cryptomyrus ogoouensis
GTGGAGATGTGTGCATGGGGAGGGGGGGCGGGCCTAGGGTGGGGGGTGGGGGGGGGGGGGGGTTGGGGGGGTTTGTTGGGGGGGGGCCCGGCGGGGGGGGGAGGGGGGGTGTGGGGGATGGGTGACTGGGGGACTCACCGGGACGTTTCCGCCGGCTGCAGGACTTACACAGGCTTCTGTATCGAGCCCAGAAGGACTAATGGTGAAGCGTAGGCAGATATGCTTCTCCAACGTGTTTTAGAATAACTAAAGTATTAAATACATTAAATTGGGGGGTTGATTGGATGTTAATAGAAATCACTCTGTGAAATTCAGCTTCTCCTGTTTATTATCTAAAACGATATTTCACTGGGACTGTAAGCTACAGGACAGAGAGCTGCACAGTGTCTTGGTGTAACAAATCCGGGGGCGACTTTGCCAGCTTCCTGTATCTACTGTACCAAGGTCATAGGACAGAGCTTGTAGAATTAAATTAAGGAGGGATAGTATTTTGTTTCTCTACCCCTCTGCCCCCAGCTGCAGTGCCTGGGTAGGGCTTCGCTCGAAGGAGGCTGAGATACAAACACAAACACATTCCTCACTGGGCTCCGTCCGGTCTGCGATCGGTCCACTCTGTCCGCCGTTTCTGCGTGTCACACTTTCCAAATCCACACCCCAGCTTCTGAGCTCCTTCTAATGAGCTCTGCCTGTTACGCAGGTGCCGGTTACCCGCTCCGGGGTTAAAGGTCATTCCAACCCCCACCATGCACCGCTGTGAGGGAGGGATAGAGGGAAGGGGGACATGAATACATTTCTGAGTATTTCCTGTTTGGACTTGTGTTTGTGTTTGATGGTTAAATAAAACCGGTTTTCCCCGCTCTCCTCGGGGGCCGGTCCTGGGGTCGGTTCAGTCCTCTCAATCGTCCTCCTCAGGCATACGCTCCCTTTGTATGTCTTCTGGAAAGTCAGTGACCAGGCAGACCTTGGGAGGTGTCTGCACAAGTGTGGCTCAGTGGGGGAGGGGTGGTGTGACTTTGGGATCGCGTGCTTGACATGACTAATGCGTGAAGCTGTCTTTTTTTTTGGGGGGGGGGCAGCAGGGTTCAGATTCGAAAACCCTGGGTCCGTTCCCTCGTCTCTCTGCCTGTGGTGTTTGCCTCGGCAGCCGGACTCTGCTCGCACTCCTCCGATTGCCAGCATGCCTTCCAGTCTCTGGTCTCATTCTGCGGAAGCATGGTGAAGGTCAGCGTGTTGGATCTGGGGCCAGCAGCACCCAGAATCTCCTCCACAACCTGTGTGGGTCTATAGGCTTCCTGTGGCATTTATAATCCATAGTTTACTGCAGAGTTAATAAGACTTTATTTAGATTTCAGGGGTGTTTATTGAAATACAACATTCCAGAAACATAAAAAGATGAATCCCAATTAACAGCAAACACCATTGCACTTCTTTATTTATTTTTCTTCCTTTCTTTTTCTTCCTTTCTTTCTTTCTTTCTTTCTTTCTTCATCCCTTTCATCAGAAATTAAGAGGTGTCGGTATTCATTTTGCCTGGCTGTATATGTTTATTTGTCTGTTTTTTTTTTCTAAAGTTCACCTAATATAACAGCTGATGTCCCAAATACTAATGTACATAAAGTTCATTTGTAGAAGAAAAATTGCTTGTTGTCAGTGGCGCCTGAAGAAAAAAGTTTATTGGGGTGGCCATACCACATCTCTTCTATGGTTCTGCTTAGAAAATAAAAGAATCCCTATTCTGTGTTTATTATTTTGCTGGGGGGGGGGCTTTCCAACCCTTAGAACGAGCCCTGCTTGTCCACCCATCCATCTTCTAATCATTTCCTTGGTCTGGCACACAGCTGGCATGGATTCTGGGTCAGATGCCATCCGTTGTATGGTACCTATATGCTCACACTCATGCTCTGTGAACAATGTAGGATCCCCAGCTATCACAGCACAGGAGGACATGTGCAAACTCCACACATGCACACATTGGAGGTGGGTTTCGGACCCCCAACTGGGGAGGTGTGAGCCAATCATGCTACTCACTCACTATGCGATTATATCCATCAACCTGCTTTCATTTATGAGTCTTTCTCTGTAGGCTGGTGAGAAACACCTCATGTGGAAAAAGTCATAAAATTATATCCTGTGTTTTTGTAAAAATTACTTGGCTTCCTCTCAGGGGCGCCGTAAATTGAGGGAAAGTTAGAACGATTCCAAGGGCCCCTGAGTTTCTGGGGCCCTAAAAAATTTGGAACATAATCTGATTGATCCGGGTTGGGTGCCCAATGAAATACGCTTTCATGCGGCCCAGAATCCTTAGCGGCACACAGGCTTCTTTGCACCCTGGGGAAATCCTGGATGTCCTCATCGCTTTTATTGTCATTTACTTCTTATTTAGCGTCTCTTGTTCTCTGTGGTACCAGAGAATGTGGCTAGCATACTGGCCCTCAGAAAAATAAGGAAACCCTCTCGTAAGCAGGGAACAAACGGACGTCAGATGTCGTTAAAATGACCAGCAAGCCACTTTCGGGGGGTTAGGGATGGAAACTCCCTCTGGTAGCGATTCTGGACCCAGGCCTAGCACCTGCATCCCTTAAACACAAACTGGGGGATGGAGGGGTGGGCTGAGGAACAAAGTATTTTGAAGGGGGGTTTGTTTAGTTTCACAATTTAGTTCCTGTATGTATGGAATTAGTGGTAATTCTCAGTGTAATGAGCCAGGGATGATTAAATGCAGTTGTGCTTGCAAAAGCATGCAAAGCATTCTTATCTAGGAAACGGGGCTGCATGTGCTGCATCTGCTCGCTATCTGGGGTGCCAGGGGTAATTAATGACATGCTTACTTATAGCTAAAACGCCATGGTGAAGAGGGGCATCACATGCACATATGTTTACTGGTCAGCGAGAGCATGCATGCATGCATGCATGCGTCTGCATGGCCCCGCAGCTGTCCTCACACATCAGGTGCCACACTGGTGGTGAAGGAGCTGGCTTCCAAAGTGGATCCAACTGGTATCATTTCTCACCCCCATGCCCCACGTGGCTCAGAACTCTGCAGTGGTTCTGAGCGTGTGTGTTGGTGTACTGTCAAACCTCACCCCCCTCCGTACACCCATACACATACCCACACCCTAACCCCCACAGGGCTGCAGAATGTGTGGAATGTATCAGAACGCCAGACCCATGCTGGAGTTCAGCTCTCATTAATAACAGGTGAGTTCCTATAATGCACAGCTCAACAGGCACGCGCGTACACACACGCGAACAACCGCACGTTTCATTACACGCGCTGAAAACTTCACGGACACCTCGTACGCGCGTTAACACGCTGCCAAAAAAGGGGGGAGAGAAAGCGAGAGCGGTCGATTCCATTCTTGTTGCTTTTCTGCTGCTTGCCAAAATTATTTGTCTGGCAGTAAAGCGAGACGAGAAGAGAGGGGTGAGTGGGTGAGTGAGGGTGGACGGAAGCCATGGCGCACACCTGCAGAGCAGGGAGGACAACGAGATTACCTACCTACGCCTGTCGGAAGGCCAGCCCGGCACGCAATCGATCTCAATCCTTATAATGGCCGACGATATGCATGATAACTGTGATCGATCACAAATATAATGCAGTGATTTATATTCCTTAAAAGGTGACTAACTCAATCGTTTTTTTCTCGTCCTTCATTATTCTCTTCCCCAGAATGCATAAGTCTGAGTACTTTAAACGAGGGTCACGCCACTGACATGAGAGGAGACATAACGTCCTTATTACATTACATTGCCCTCCTAAATTTAATGATGACGTCTGGTTCCTGTATGCCGAAGAGACAAGCGATTCGGGTCGAGGGACCCGAAACACATGGCGAACACATGTGAAAATGCACAGCTGGAGAAGCTGAAGGAGCACAGACACAATCAAGGCCCTCGGCGTCTGACATGGGAACCGTAAAAGAGGGGAGTGCGTGAACACACACGGGTCAGAATCAACTCACACGGAACACACATCACCACCCCAAAACGATACCTGCGTTATTACCTGATTGTTATCTGATGTCATAATTACTGGATGGTTATTCCTAACATAATGCAGATATTAATTTGGAAACTCAGTTTTGATTCTGCATTTTATTGGGCTTTATTGTAGGGATCCCATTAACACTATGGACTTGGTTTTTGTGGGATGGGTAGGAAGAGATCGTAGACGAAGAAAATTGAACTAGTCGCGCTTTAATGTAAGCAGATGCCTGGCAAAAAAAGTTCCTCTTACGTTTTGTGGTACAGCTATGTCTAAGAAAAAGGAGAAAGAGCCCATATGCTCTCTGCGAGAAGTAAGATTCAAACCTGCCAGAATCAACTCTTTTCTCTTTTTTTCGTTTTTTTTTTTAACAAAAAAAACGTCCTGAAACTCTGCGGGTCCCCAGTCTAGCGTCGTAGCGCCCACAGAGACAACGAGGAGTAGCAGAGAAAGGGTGAGAATAAGGATAGGGAGAAAGTGAGACAGTTTAACACGACAAAATTGTCCAGAATAAGGAAGGGGGCACAGCACACATTTTTAAGGAGCCTCACTTTTGATTTCGTTTTTTTTTTTTTAATCGCAGAAGCGGAATACAGAGCCCAGCACAGAAAAGAGAGAGATAAAGAAAGCGAGGGGAGGGACCCAGTCACTAGATTGAAAGAGATAGAGAGTCTTGGGTAGCCTAATCTATCACCCATCCTCCCCACTATGTTTGTCTTTCTTGTGTGATAGGCTACAACTAATTTCACTGCAATTACCTAATTCCAGTTACCAGAATGCGTATCCTTGTGCATCTGTGGATGCTTTTCTTGTTTATTTAATTATTATCCGCAGTTTATTTTCTCCACTGATCTTTTCTCTCTCTCCGTCTTTCTGCTCTCCTGCGGGGCGGGTAGTCTGAGAGGGAGAGACGGTAAACCAAGCCAGGGTGGCTCAATCCAGGCAGAGTCCCCCGGTTTGTCCACTTCTCGACGATTCTCAAAACGTAAGTCTGTGTTTTCTTTGCTGAATATCGTCTCTCATGAATTCCACATACTTCTCTCGCTTCCCAACTTTTCTGCTTTTTTGCCGTCTGTCTGAAAGAACTACTATTTGTTCTCAAAATGTCAGCTTACAAACCAGGTTTATCCAACTACTCTCCCCACGGTCGATCTATACTTACCTTTCCTGACAGGCTTTTTATGAATGTCATTGGAGACAAATTAACCACCAGAATATTACTTCATTATCGGTTTACTATGATTAATTACCGCATTTTGACTGTCCGGGTGCGATAGTCTCACTCACCAATAATGAGATATTTCTGAAGTGCGTCACCGATAATCTGAAAATTTATCATAACAGAAAATATTATCTAATTGTCAAAAAAGATACATGTTTAGTATTTTATAAATTGTTGCACACATTAATAGTAGTCTAATAAAAACATTTCGTATAAGATGACATAGTACCAAGGTAAAGGGGGATGCATTGCCGTAGTGGCGATAAAAGACTAACACGAATAATTGTGACTGTGGCTGTGTAACGTTTTTCATTTTGAAAGATTGTGGACCTCATGAGCAAAACGGTGGAACGTAAAATAAATATTCCGCTTTCTCACTTTGAGTCTCTCATCGGGCTATACTTCACTATAGGGTTTTAGGGTTTTACTGCCGGGGGAGTATTTTCTAGTGGGGGCAAAGCGTTATGTATAGGTTACCTGTAGAATGTTTTTGCATTGTGGCTGTATTGCTTTTATCTAAAAACTTGAGAAATACCCATCTTATGCCGCAACCGTGAGCCAGCGAGGTAGGATGCGAGACACTGTAGGGTTAAAGGGAACACAAATAAGCCTTTTGGAAACGCATGGCTTTGCAGTGTGCTCCACTTTATTGGAGTCAGGTGGTATCGTGCAAACTTTTTCGGCTCTGTCAGCGCGTGCAAGTCGGGCCAACAATACTGTTTCCCTCAAGAAGACGGCCTTGATCTTTATTTTGTGTAATGGACGCTTGGATAATTAAGTAGAAAATACGATACACTACGTAGGTGACAACATCAAAAGTAAAAGATGGCACGAGACAAAAAAACTTGGAGCAGGGCAGCGCTTAAGACAAAGCTTGCATCCCCGCCCACTTTCATCATTGTGCTTCATTGCTATATTAAGCTTTCATCGATAATGTAAACGGCATTTACCGTATTATGCACAGACTGCAAAAGAAATAGCATGTCTAGACTGGTTTGGACTACCCGAAACATCACAATGAGAGCTACAGATGCCCAGAGTACTGTGGAACTAGTTGTCCTAATTATGCGTTAATTTGACCGCGCTGCATTTTTAACAACTCTGGGCACAAAGAAGAAGAAAAAACAACCTTAGTTCTTTTAGAGACATCTGATGTCAATTAAAGATAGAGCAGCTTTTGCGCACTTCTAGATGGCATCGACGTAACGCCACCACCCACAGTTACGAGCGTCTCTAAGGATGACGGTGTGGCTCCGCCCCTCCAGGTGCAGTCATGTGGCAGTGCGCTGTGATTGGCTCAGCGCTGCTGGCCTTGTGCTCTGCGGCCCCGCCCCCGCACATCAACCGCCTGGCGCTGTTCCCCGACAAGAGCGCTTGGTGTGAGGCCAAGAATATCACCCAGATCGTGGGGCACACGGGCTGCCAGCCCCGGTCTATTCAAAACAGGTTCGCGCACCGATGGCCTTGGTTCCGGGCACCCTCCTGGTTTTCCTTTGAGTTGGGCTCAACTTAGTCACTCAACTTTCATTCAGTTCCAACCCACGTCTTGATGTTTTTGTGGTCATGGTGTAATACTTTTGAAGAATGCACCTGCCAACCAACTAATAATACTCATAATATTTCTTACATGTCTTTTAGCTTTATAGCATATTCACTTTTCTTTCATTATTTCACTGTTCACCCATATGGGACCTTGAACTGTAGTCTCACTATCCTCCCCCCCCCTCCCCCACTCACCCCTCTCACCAGGGCATGCCTGGGTCAGTGCTTCAGCTACAGCGTGCCCAACACGTTCCCACAGTCCACGGAGTCTCTGGTGCACTGTGACTCCTGCATGCCGGCACAGACGCAGTGGGAGGTGGTGAGTGTGTCCAATGTGTCTAGTGTCATATCTGTGTTCACAGCCTCCTTACCTTGTGCCTGGCATGGTGGCTCATCGCACAGCACTGTGGCCTGTGAGTTTGATTCCTTCTGCAGGCTCTCTGTGTGTGGAGTTTGCTTGTTTCCGCCTGCAATCCAAAATCAAGCATTTAATTTACTGTGGTGTCTGTAAATTTCCTGGTACCCTGTGCTTCCTGACACCGGCGGCAGGCTCCCCTTGACCCTGTCCAGGAGGGGGGCATATCGATGTCTTACTTATCTGCCACTAGACTTAACCATGAACAGATGTGATTCTTAAACCCATTCTGTCTAGTTTTTTTTGTCTTAAACTAATATGAAAATGGTGACTCGAGCCAACCTGAAAAATCGAAGCATGAACCATGATGATTAAGTTAGACGGTACCGAGTGGCCGAAGTTTACTGGTGTTTTTTGGCGATCCATGTGGAGCAGGCAATAGCCAGTCACGCTTAGCATTCAGCTGTTATGATAAGTGATTTTTGGGTTCTGAATGATTACAGAAGTCCCATGCTGACTGACGCTAATGGCTTTTTTCGCCGTGTACTGGCGACTTGGGACAGACCTCAGAATGCTGTTGTAGCTCTGTAGTGAGAGCTGCCTGCTACACAATGTGTAACCTCTGTGTGTCTCAGTGGTGCCTCTGCTGTAACTTGCATGCTGTTAGTAAGTGAGCTTCATGGAACAGTATACATCCCCTCTGTATCATGACAAAGGGTAATATGCAACAGTAAAGTCTCCTGTGTTGATGATGTCAGAGAGGGCTGGATCGATCCAGTATTAATACCGTACAGCCTCCTGATGTCTAAGACAGCTGAATTACAGTAAAGCTTGCATATGCTATTCATTAATATTTGGACAAAACTTACCCCCTACTTTCCAAGCGTCTTCCAACCAGTTATCCTGGACAGGCTCCCGGGGGGAAGGGGGCGTGGAATCTAGGGGTATCCACTGCACGGCACTTCAGTCCTGCACTGTCAGAGAAAAGGACAGAACTCTGGTACAGTTTTGTTTCCCAAGGTGCAAACCCGAAATGGTACAAATATGTTCCTCAAAGTCCATTTCTGTACCTTAAAAGGCACATTTACGTACATCTAGGATATAACTGGCAGACCCTTGAGGGTTCAGCCCCAGTGACAAGTAATTGTACTGTCAAAGGTACAAATTAGCACTTTTTTCTGATAGTGGGTCCATCACTGGATTCTTATACTGTAGACACCCACTGCATGCCTTTGAACTGCTGGGGGACACTGGAATAGCCTCGTATGACACAGGGGATCTTGCATCATGTCCATCATACCCCCCCCCAGCCCACCCAAGAACCCAATCACTGATCGCCGTGCAGATTGACAAAAGTCCTTTGCTTGAAGGTCACTCTGGAGTGTCCCGGGGACGAGGAGGTGCCCCGCGTGGACAAGCTGGTGGAGCGCATCCTGCACTGCAGCTGCCAGTCCTGCAGCAAGGAGGCCGGCCAAGAGGGGGCGCTATTGCAGCTTGACCCATCAGAGGTGGTCCCAGAAGCCCCGCCCTCCCCGCCAATCGATGACGAAGTCGCCCACCCTCACGCCCTGGCCGACTCCCACGCCAGAGCGCAACCCCAGCATTCCCACACGCACACGGACGCTGGGCAGGACATGCACACCCCCGCGGGTGGGTAGTTAGTGGGGGTGAAGGGAGATGGCTTCCGTCATAGTCCCTCCTCTGTGTTTTATCACGCCCCTTCCTTTCCCCATCCGCTCTCCTTCTGATATCCCAAGACAACTAGAGCACTTTCGGAGCCTCAGTCTACACACGCCCGATAGACGGACTGACACGCACACGCACAGACACGCGATCACGCACATGCATACGCCTCCACGTGCCGGCAGGAAACTGAAGACGTGTGCAGTGGCACTGAGACGCACACACGTCAGCACACACAACTTACACAAATATTAAGGTATGAAAAGTTCATTTTCACTCGATGTAGGAAAAAACGCTGTACTAGCCATGCCCCACAGACACTGCTGTCCCTATAGGTCCAACACACATGCCTTAGTTATGTCTTAATGGTCAGAAGTCACCTGCTTTTTTTGGCGTAGTCTGTACTCTCACCTCTGCAAACGTGTGGAAAGATGTAATAAACTAGCGACTCCTCACCTGACCCAAAGATTTCTGCTGGTCTGAGACAGCATTTAGGCAGGTGGGCAGCCTGCCCTTTCACTGACAGAAATTTGCTACTATAATGTGTAGTGGTACATAGATTTTGGTAAGATTACATTTCGTTGAAGGTTTTTAAAGGTTTTAAAAAAAGTAACTTTGTAACGTTGTTTTTATGATTTTATTGCTTGAAAAACGCCTGCCATTGATAACAGAGGAACAGCAAATGTATTTGTCATATTATTTTTATATATGCCGTTACGTCATAGAACATTTCACATGGTGTTGCCCCATTTTTCAAAGTTGCACATCGTTATTATTTTAAACGTTTAACTGTTTGGCGCTATCTGGATGTGGGTGTGAGTATCCGAAACGAACGCATCTTATCAAACTCGAAGTTCTTTAAATGATCCCAGGTAAACTTTATAAAATTAACATATTCTAAGGTACAACTGGAGTTAAAAAATGCTGTTGCTCTCTTTCAAGTATGGGTACGAGGCGTGAAGGGGGGGGGGGGGGTACCGTTTATGAGCAGCGCGCGCCCGCTTCAGTTAGTGAAGTCCTGTTTTAATTTGAGAGGAGGTATTTTAATCCAAACAGCAGGAAATAGGACGTAGAAATAGTCTCTTTATTTCCAAGTAAGCAATGCGTAAAATTAAAATACTTTCAGATCATGGGAGAATGCAAAGAAATAGCCCGGATTAAAGACATGCGTCATATATATAAAACCAAAGGCGTTTAAGGCAGAAAATGACATAGAAAAGTGAGATTGCATAGTAATGCAAATTGTTGTTGCATATCACGTTTATATGTATTCAACTTTAATCTGACATTGATTTCATTTAAATTCACATTGAATTGTCTGTTCCCCATTTCACCACATGAAATATGTAAACTTGAAGTCATTTATGGAGTGTTTTCTTCTTTTTCTTCATCATAAACGCGTAAAAATAAACCATCTGGAACGGATTTTCTACAGCGCTAAGAAAAGGTTATGGATCAAACAAAAAACCTGAATTCTTAAAGAAAGAACCGAGCTGATTAAAATGACTGCGAAAGGCGTCAGGTTGTCGGGATGCGGCGATTCAGGGGCTTCAGAGCCAGAGCAGCGTTTAGCGCGTTGCCGCTGGCCCCTACTGGCAAGTATGAAGAAGTGCAGGCGGATGGGGCTTTTCCCTCCAGCGGGGTCGGGCCGTAAATGATTTCTTCGGCTGGATAAACGCAGAAGTAGATTGTAGCAGACGGATTAACTTGCTTGTTTAACGCAAGAATGAAGACGCAGCAGGAGTCAAAAATAAATGTTTCATCAGCATGTATACTCTTATTGTGTAGCAGTTCACTTTATTATGTCCCAGGCAAAAAAAGTACGCTGCTATATCATATTAACAGCATTTACTGTCTTATAATCAGAAGTGGATCGTTCAGGTCCCGAAAGTATAAATCCAGACCAAGATATTGTTCCAACCAACCAGTTTAATACTCCGTGAATGTGACTCTTTATGCTCAACTGGCTGGTTGAGACAAAACCTTGGTCCGGATTTGTCCTTCCTGAACCTGAACTTTCCACTTCTGCTTATAATTTCACACTCCTTCTGGTAGCAATCACAGGACACTACAGTCCTGTTACTGCAGGACACAGGGCCAGTTCCACTAGCTGTGAGCAGACACATTCCAGCTGAGGATGCAGATCTGATGCGGGAAGGGGAGCAGAGAGGGTTTGTGTGTGTGTGTGTGTGTGTGTGTGTGACAGAGAGTGAGAGAGAGAGGAGTCACACTGTTTGCACTTATACACATACATCCAGGGTCAGATCTAAGGAGGCCACCAGGGCTCCCGCAAATAAATATGTGGCCACCCCACATTAAAATAATAAAAAGGAAATATGCATTATTCTACTTTCCAAGCAGAACCATAGAATAGATAATGTGCAGTGTGGCCACCCCCCAAAAGCATAACTGCCCCCTGAGGAGCCCCACCCTCATCAAAGTTTTCTGCAGGCTCCACTATGCACATTCATCATATGCTACACTGTCCAGCATACATACATACACACACACTTAAAGCATCCTCAGTCATACACACACACTCCCCATGACACACAGATTGTCAGCACACACTCCATCGCGCAGTTTCAGGCAAACACACACACACACAGTACCACAGTGTGAGACTAAGGGCAGAGATCCAGGTTTCTTCTCCCTCTTAATGGCTGTGGGTACATGAGGTCACCCTTTGGGGGGGGGGGGGGGACCGCTTCTCCTCCGCGAAAAACCAGCTCCCCGGATGGGCCCCCTCTGTGTGGACCTCAGTTCGGGGGAATTCTTGGTATTTACAGGGAGGAAGGATGCATTGGTAGTTTGGTTAAGCTGAATCTCCAGGCCTGTTTGACCGCGATAGTTTACTCATGCTGTACCGCTGGAATTACAAGTATTAAAACAAAAGGAAATAAACAGCCTTCAGGCACTGAAAGGTTCAGATTCATTATAATTATAAAAACAAGCCACTAAAGCCCAAAATAAAATCCTGGATTTGCAGGAGTGGTTATCTGGACACATCATCAGATACACAAAGAAACAATTAAGCAGCTGTATTTACCATTACGGTAATATTCTGGAAGTAGACCATTAAATTATTTGGCAACAGTTTCTGGCGCCTGGTGTGGGGGGTGCCCCAGCCCCTAAGGCTGCTTGGAAATCGGCCCCCACATGACCCTGTCCAAGCTAAGCAAAAGATGGATGGATGGATGGATGGATGGATGGACAGACAAACAATTTAGGCGCTAATGTAAATTGTAATCCTTCACAATACACTATCTATCCATCTATTTATTTTCAGACCCAGTTGATAAAACATAAAATGAATATGTGCACGAGTCTATTTTTAACCAACATTTTCAAAATTATTTGATTATTTCTCCATTTCAGAGGCTATTGTCTGGATTCTCTCTCTACATGGCTCGTGCCCTTCCTCTTAGCTTAAGTTTGCCTGTCAATGAGTCATCAGCAAAGCTTTTAATGATGACCCCCTTGCCCAGACCTTGTAACTGTACACATGTTTTCTCAGAACACGCCAGAGGCCAATTACGTCTGACTGCCAGTGTCCATGCATTCATGGCATAGAGCAAGAACGTTATTGCTTGGTTTCCCCAGCGACTGTGGAGCCTTCAGGACTAGGCACAATCATTCTGACTTGCTATGGGTTCGAGCGGCAGGAGAAACAGTTACGGAAAGCTCTAGAAAGACTGCAACTCATGAGTGAAAATGACTAGTCTTGACTGTCCATGGAGCACAGACTGCAAGCAACAGAATCCATGTCGAATTTGTTAGTTTTTCTTATATCCATCTATCCATCTTATCATCATTATGGTGTGACAGTGAGTCTGAAGCTTCTGAGAGGAACGTCAGGCACCTTGGATGAGATGCCATGCACAGATTTACACACGCAAACACAAGGGGCAGTTTCATTCGTTTTTTTTCTATTATAATTAAATGATTTTTTAAAATGAACAATAGTGTCCTCTAGTCCCTATATTCACACTCTACAATGTTCTCCCACAAACCTTTGGTCATAAATGTGTTGCAGGTGAGCTGTTAACTCACAGATATCCAATGAGCATAACACTTTTTAGAAATGAGAGTTTCCAAGATTTCCCCACAGATGTCACGTATTTCCCCAGATTATCTTCTTTAGAGAACTAGATGTCACTGGTTTAAATACAGCGAGAACCCTGTGACGGACTGGTCCAGTCTAGGAAATAGCCATTTCTGTGCCCCCATGTTCAAGATAAGAACATAATCAGAGACATAACCTGCACCATTGCACCTGGCCGGCTTAGCTTGGAGCACCTGGAGACCAGCCCGAGCCAGGGTACTGATTGCTCACCAAATACCTTTTCACCGACATTGTGTAAAATAAACCAGCAGCTGAGAAGGGGCGGAGCCACTGCCGCCTACTGCATCCTGGTACTGTGCACATTCAGGAAGAAGAAGTGTATGATGTGCATGATCCAGGGAGCCTCCTGCTTCGTGTCTTCGTGGTCCCTGGCTCACTATAATCCCACACTGGAAAAAAGATACGGAACATGGATTATTTGTCACTCTATCCATGTACTCCCTATTCAGTGCAGTGCAGTGCAGTGAGCACAGTTATTATTATTGTGATTATTATTCACTAAGTATTTCCTCATAAACCATTTAGCTTGCGCTCATGATTCAAAGCTATTTATAAATTTCCAATTTTCTAGGGGGAAAAAACATGCTGATCAAATTAATTCCCCTTGTGCCCTGCGATGGACTGGCGTGCCCCCCCCTTGTGCTCTGTGATGGACTGGCGTGCCCCCCCCTTGTGCTCTGTGATGGACTGGCGTGCCCCTGCCTTGTGCCCTGTGATGGACTGGTGTGCCCCTGCCTTGTGCCCTGTGCTTCCTGGGACAGGATCCAGGCTCCAGTATAAGATAAATGGCTATGGAGAATGAAAGAATGCACATCCAAATGGCTCATAATTGGCCCCATGGTTCATAACTGTAGCTTAGCACCTCTGGCCTCCATGTTCAGTGCATGAAATGCAAACAACATGCATGTGACCCTATATGCTCTCAGATCCTTCATGTTCTGTGATGCAATCAGGTAGCAGCTCTGTAATGTGTATTGCATTCCCCTACAGGCATATTTTTGTTACTGAATGTTACTGGATCTTTGCCCAGAGCTGAATATTTATTTCCCGATGTGGAAAACGTAATCTTTTCATGACACTTGGTAACCGATTAGGCAGCTTTAACAGCAGTTACTGCAACAAGTGCTTCTGCTGGTTATTGATTGGTTAGGGTTAGGGAAAGTTAAATTCAAGCTTTCAGATTAGACACCTAGTTAAGTTCCTGTGCACAGAGCAATTAATAAGATATGGTTGTGTGTCTGTGTGAGGGGTTATATATGTATTATATTGCGGGGACCAAATGCCCTGTTATTGTGCCTTTATGGGGACTATTTTTTGGCAAAGGTTAGGGCTGAGTGGGTGTTAAGGGTGTCATTGTTGGGATTAGAGTTATTCCAATAGAAATGAAAGGATGGTCCCCACAAAGATACAAACACAAAAGTGTGAGTGTTTGGGAGAGTATTTGTATGTCATTCTTGTGTATGTTTGGATTTTACTCCACATTGTAGTGGCCTGTGGACTGGTGTCTCTGTGCATGTGTGTCTGTCTTATGATGTCATAGTGTCCTGCGGCTTCCCGACATAAGACCGACACACCATGCTTATTCTACACTGGATGTGCGGTTCTGGAAGATGGATGGAATGGATTTGGAATTTTTTTCCCCTTTTAATAACTTCAATTGTTTTAAAATTGGTCTCACAATCTAATAATAGCAAGTTGTGATTAGGGAATTATCATGAGTATTCCACAGAATGCAGAACACTCGGTGAATTATCATGAATATACTACAGAATGCAGAACACTCTGGGAATTATCATGAGTATACCATAGAATACAGAACGCTCAGGGAATTATCATGAGTATACCATAGAACGCAGAACGCTTGGGGAATTATCATGAGTATACCATATAAAAAGCATACTTGTGAAATTTTCCCAAATACATCATAGAATACAGCCCACTTTGAGAATCATCATAAAAACATCACAGAATACAGCACACTTGGGGAATCGTGTTTTTGTGCTCAGATTCTGAGAGCTAACACAGCCACTCCCTTGTTAAGAAAGTTAACCGTGAGTCACTGAATCAGCCCTCGCTCTGTTCACGTTTAAAGGCTGTGTTTGTGTCCCCGGTCCACAATGGCATCCAGGGCTGTTACTGCCGCTCATTCGCCTGTCTCTGTAACCATGGACACAGCTTCTGCATCCCATATATATTTTTTTCAAGCTCTCTGGCACAAATGAAATCCAGATGTGGGGGAGAAGAGAAAGCAGAGAAGGATATTTAACTGCCCCCCCCCCCCCCAAACTACTAGGGGATGAGGGAGTGATGTTTAAGTACATGTCTGCTAAACAACTAAATGAAAATTCCCCTAAAGTGAATTCATTTTATGTCTCACAAGCCGACACAGACACACACAATATTTTCACCTATGTTTACTATCTAAAAAGTACTTTCAAGCTGTAATAGTAACAGAAAATTAAGTAAATAGAATAACTTTGTGGCAAAAATTTTCTGACTGATCCACAGTGGTGTCAGAAGGGCAGAGAGAAGGCCGAAAAGCTGGTGCACTGGCTGGACCTCAGTGGTGCCTGACTCTCGTTGTGAGGTCACTTCCTCTTGTGCTGAGGGCCTAGGTTATCACCAGGGTTGCCTCCTACTTGCCTGATGGTAGAGAAAAACGCAGCCGTGACAGGATAATTTGTTAAGCTGGACCGTAGTCATGTGACATTTATGGTGCATTGCTGTGATGTGCTTGAAAATATCTCCCTCTTCAGACCGTGACAGCATCCATGGCTTACGGGTAATGGCAGGAGAGGAGTTAACAGGGCTGCCAACTCTTACGCATCTGGCGTGACACTCCCAGTTTCACAGTCTCACACTCACGCAAGAAATCTTACGGAAAATCTATATTATTCCATTATAGACCTAAAATTCACTACATCAAAAGCGTTGGGGTAGGTTGCAAACCCTACAAACTATTTATAAGGTAATAAAACTGTTACATACGTGTAAATGTATGTGCATGTGTACAGACTCGTCTCGAATTGAAAATCTCCAGCCAGCTAAGCAAAGTTGGCAACCCTGCAGTTAATCCAGGTGGTGCAGCCTCTGAAGACGATAGTGTTTTGAATGATATTCTCTGAAAGCTCTTCGGAATAAGCATCCATCCATCTGTCACTCTATTTTCCGTAAATGCTTATCCAACTCAGGGTCAGGGAAGCCCCCCCAGGAAGGACAAGGCACAAGGCAGCGTCATCTAAGGCTATTTAACTCCTTAACATCTTGTCTGCATTGCGCAAAAACATGTAATAAAACATCTGACAGATCAAATAAAGTCACGTTCTCTTCTCAAAATATTGTGTTTATCAAAGTGTCTTTTTTTCACTTGAGCCCACTTGTGGTAAGGAGCCTCTACTCGCCTCATAAATAAAAGATGTCCTTCTGAACATCGTGCCACAGACATTAAAGTCAGCATCTTAACAACAACAAAAAAAACAATGTGGCCTGACGAATTCATTTCCGAATGTCTCAAGAGCACCCTGTTAGTATTAGATGCTGTACAAATGAATGATAGCTACAGGGCTATTACCTGTACATTCGATGGACTTGTCTGCGCCATCGAATCACAAGCACCTCTCGCTGTGGTCGGCCAATGGCAGGCCGCCTTGTCTCGCTGCACCAGAGCTCTGTGTCGCTTCACTGCTTTCTCCTCGGAATAATTTCACCTATATCTGTCATGAAAATATCTGGTAACACTTCAGTTCAGAGCTTCCTAATCCAGTCCTTGGAGACCCTCAGACCGTCCACATTATTGCTCCCTCCCAGGAGCACAAATGTGAACTCTCTGGCAGGGAGCTCAGAGGGAGCGAAAATGTGGACCATTTTTGTTTAAGGTCTGCTCCCTAACTATCAATTAATTAACTGTTACTAATCATTTGATAATATCTTAATCCATAGAATTATTCGTTCACAAACAAACGTAGAACTGCATTATAGTCACATCCTTCTGCTGGTATTTACGAAACAGCCTGTAAATCACTTGCAAATATCAAACAATGGGTTAAGAAACATGCTCAGTAATGAGTTACAGCTGAACATTTACAAGCTCTTTGGTAAATATTCTGGGAAACAGGAGTAAGATGTCATTGTAGTGCTTTCTGAAATTTCTTTGCAAGTAAAACTTTCCTAATATTTTATTAAATGATTAGTAACAGACCCCCGTGACCCAATAGGATAAAGCGGGTTGGAAAATGAATGAATGAATGAATGATTAGTAACAGTTTATTAATTGTTAAGGAGGGGGCCTTAAAATAAAGCTATACTGAATATTTAATAGGTAATAATATTGGCTGGGGTGTCTAATTTACCCCGTGAGGTGGCAAGTTCAGGCAGCCTGACTGGGGTGAGGTCGTTCCGGTCACCTGACTCTTACACTGGTCACCTGACTCTTACACTGGTCACCTGACTCTTATTCCAGTCATCTGATTCTCACTATGGTCAGCTGACTCTTATTCCAGTCACCTGACCCTTACACCGGTCATCGGACTCTTACTACCAATCCATATGTCAGATTGACTTTTCCATTCCCAAGGTCCCAGCAAATAATCCAGACTGTGACACCCAACCTTCCTATGACTTGACCCCTTGTATTGATTATTTACCTTTATTCATTTAGCAGATGCTTCTGTCCGAAGCAACACATACACTAAGGACATTATTGTGGACAAGTATTGGGTCACCTGGCCATTACACCCACAGGAACTTTTATGACATCACATTATAAATCCATAGGCATCAAGTTGAGTTGGTCCCCCTTTGCAGCTATAACAGTTGTCTCTCTTCTGGGAAGGCTTTCTATAAGATTTTGGAGTGAGTCTGTGGGAATTTTTCCCATTCATCCAGAAGAGCATTTGTGAGGTCAGGCACTGATGTTGGACATGAAGGCCTGGCTCACAATCTCCATTCTAGTTCATCCCAAAGGTGTGCATTAGGGTTGTGAGCCAGTCAAGTTCTTACACACCAAACTCAGCCAACCATGTCTTTATGGACCTTTGTGCACTGGGGCACACTCATCTTGGCCTTCCCCAAAGTGATCCCACAAAGTTGAAAGCATATAATTGTCCAAAATGCCTTGACATGCATACCAAGAAGAATGGGATGTCATAAATGTTCCTGTGAGTATAAAGGCCAGGTGTTTAAATACTTTAGTCCGGGGGTGGGGGACCTGATCCATGGAGAGCCGGTGTGGGAGCAGGTTTTTGGGATGGCCTCTCAATCAGCCAATCACAGTGGGTCCCTCGGACTGGCGTTGAGAACCACTGCTTTATTATTTCCTGATTGAGAGGCCATCCCAAAAACCCGCACCGGCCCACCATGGATCAGTTCTCCCACCCCTGCTTTAGTCCATATAGTGTATGTGAGGCAGGTAACTCCCACATAAACACACTGCTTACACGAAAATGCTTGTCTTCCGTTTTGTTCCTTTCCACTGCCTGGTAAATCCATCTTCCCTCTGGGTCTCTCTCCCATCCCTGTAGCACGATGCTCTGTTCATCGTCTCACATGGAACAAGTCTCACATGCAGTTTATGAAATCTCACAGCATTTCCAGCAGAGCTGGGCCATAACAGAGAGGGGAAAAAAATTGGCTGAGCTACATAAGATGTTTTATCTTGATTCATGCCAGGCAGCACAGCGGGTAGCAGTGTGGCCTTACGCCTCTAGGGTCGCGGTTTCATTCCCACTCCCCTGTTCTGTGCTGGTAGAGCTTCCCCAAGCCCACGTCTCCAAATTCTGTGGTTTAATTTCAGTCCAAAGCCATGAGCTTAGGTAAGCTGCCGCCTGCGAATGGCTCCTGGGGCTTTGTGAGGGACCGGCAATCCCCCGCTCTGTGCCCTGCACTGCCTGGGATGGGCTCCAGGCTCTTAGTAACCCTGTACTGGATAAGCAGATATGGAAGATGGGGAAACAGATGTGCTTATTCCTGTGATGTTTAAAACACGGTTCAAAAGTCTACAAATGACATTTTTGGATGAGCCAGTGAAAACAAGCACGTTATTGAGGAAGTAGATGGTGAAAGTCAGGTTTATTGGGGGGGGGGGGTCTGTTTTTCAAGAATACTGCTATCTGGGCTGAAAGCTGTTCAACCAAACACAACAAAGAAGCATCTTCAGTGCGTTTAAACTGGGAAAACAACTAAACTCGGAGGGGGAGGATGAAACTGGGAATTCTGGGATTTGGGAATTGGCCTCAACGAACTAAACAGAGCAGAAAAAACTCACAGTTACACCAGAAACAATGGCAGGTGAACTGAGCTACCTCCAATACTGTCAAACTGACAAACTGTGTCACTGCTAGACCTCACACACGTAATACTGTATTTAATTGTGTTGCGTAATAGTTTTGCTCCTTAACTTTCAGAAGGAATGTTTCCATCGATGCCTTTGCCTTCGCTGCCATCGTCACAGTGACACCTCCCATGTCCTGTACCTCCACTGAGAGTGTCAGAGATGACACATGTACCTTATTTGAGGAAAAAAAGGTCAAAGGCAAACCAAGAATATCTCAAATATGCTGTGTGGCTAATTTTTCTGCAATGCTAATTCAATCAGTCTGCAGCAGGAAAGAGCGACTACAAAGAAACATGCTGTTCCCTTTAAATTCTGCTGTGAGATGCCTTTTTCTTGCCTCCCCCTCAAACATGCATTGAAACATGCAATAAATGTGCATAAATATACATTCTTTCTGTGCATCTATCACCCTACAAGCTTATATTTAAAAAGCCGCTCATTCGTCTCCCCTTGAACTTGCATGCTTTTGCTGTATCTATCTCCACTCCAGTCCCTGTTCCCGTGTCACGTGGGATCTGAGTGAGCTGTACAGCCTGCTCAGATACATCCGCACATGCTGGGCTTTTCAGGACGGGGAAGCAGGAACAACGCTGCACCCCTGACAGCAGCATAAAGTCCCTGCCTGACTTGGCAGAAGGGCAAAGTCCAAGGTTCTTTCTCAATACCAAGAACACAAAGATCATGGGGTTGGTCTAGTTTGGCGAGGATGCAACTGATGTATCCTTGATGTTCGGGGCTGGGCAAGAACGACATTTGGGGGATTTTTACCGTACTCTGCGCTTCTGTTTTTAGTATCGGAACTGGTCTTCGGCAGTGGAAGACGACGTAAAGCAGGTACATGAGAACACAAGTATGGTGAAGTATGCATGTTGAGAAATACCACAAGTGAACCTTGGGGGTGTGGGGGGAGGGGGGTCTTGTTTGCCAAGATGTAAAGCGGATGACCTCAGTGTTAATGAGGACCATCGGGGTGGTGACGGGGGACGAGACCCAGCCTGCTTACTAAGCACTGGGAGATGAAAGGAGCAGAGCGGAGGAGCAGGAGGAGGCGAAGGAGAGAAAACTATCTCTGCTCGTGATCCCCCGAAATCCCTCCCCTCAGAAGGCATGATGCAGTAAAACTCACGCTATCAAAAGAGTCCAGTTGCAACAGGAGGCTGCTTCCAGCGGGCCACCTCTTCAAAAGCCAGGAAACACAAACCACTGTCTGTTCTGCGTGGTTTTTGTTGGCATGGATGTACGAATGTGGAAGACAGCCGTCAGAGCCAGGCTGGGTGTTTCCGCGAGTGCTGAGCGGATCCGCCGAACCCTGCAGCGCTGATCCCTGGCATTCAGTGCCGCGGTTCCTGATTGTGGGGAACCCTCCACAGGCCACTAGCACTACAAGACAAAATTATGACTGTAAGCACTTTTGGCAGCTGTAACCACCCACCTGCCCCATGTTACGCTCCATTTCCACTCGGTTCTGCTCTAGTCCGCTGTATTCCCAATTGCTTCCGCTCCTTTTCTTTCATTACTATGCTCTGTTCCATTCCACATAATTCCCGCTCTTTTCTGATTTTATTCCGCAATTTTCCTCCACCCCATTCCAACCGTAATTTGCTCCCCTGTTCTCTGTATCCTGGCCCATTAGTCACGATGTTCCCACGACTCTCACTTTATTTCTGTCCTGTTCCTGCGTTCCACACCAGCTTACTTCTGCTCTGTTTTCGCTCTCTTCTACTGTACCTTCCCTGCATGTCCTCCATGCAGGGAGTGGATTAGTGCTCATTTTTCCTTCCTTAACTCTCCTTTCTCCTTAGAGTGAGTTCATTCTTTCTCCTCTCCTCAACAGCCCAATTTAGTGCCTTCTTTCATCCTGGTTTCTGTCTCGCTCCCGCTGCATCTCCCCATCTGCTCCAGTTGAGATAAAGCAGTTGAAAGTAGATTTTCCCTCCTTTTATGGATGTTGAGCCCTCAGCAACAGACAGAAAGTCAGCTGGAGAGATGGGGCAGGGCAGAAGGAGAGCCTGTGTGGACACACAGAGGAGGGGAGACCTTGAAAGGGGCTGAGTCAGACCGATTGCACTGAGATGAGAGAAAGGAAAGAATTTCGTTAGCATTAGCGACTGAAGCGGAGGTCAAAGGTCAGAAAGAAGAGACTTTCTCTGTCACATGACCAGCAGTCCCAACAAGGTGCTCAGGGGAGTAGCTAGACATCCCGGACCTGCTCAGAAAATGTCACCTTGGGTCCCCTGCTTATGTTGGCACTTTCAATCGTTCAGTTCATTTTGGGGGCCCTACTAAGGGCCTGGGCCCCCTGAATGGTATCCATGCTCCTCCTATGGCCCTGGTCACCCCAACGTCAATTTGCTCTGGAAATGAATGCAGGAAAGTGATTCAGAACTTACCTCTAAATTCATGCCTGAATCTGCCCCAACGTGGCCATATTCGGTAACACGTCCTACAAGGTTTACAAGTGAGCTCTGTCACAACCCGGGGGCCTGCTTCGATGCCACATGTTAAAACCTGGAGGGGAGTTGGGGGGGTCACAATAACAAGTAAATAACGTCCTACTTTGTTTCAGTGATGCCGTCAGCTTGTCAGGCTCCATAGTGATTGTGCTTCCATAATGGTCAACAACTCGTTTCCCGTAGAGAGGGGTGTTGGAGGGGGGGGGGGCATGTGCAGCAGTTTAAGTAGAAACGTAGAATGAACAGGAACACGTTCTCCTTTAGTGAGTTCTGAAGTGACACTCCACAGGGATAATGCAAGACTATCGCCATGACGACCCCGGTGCGGATGCTGTGTGCCTGGGCGGGGCTTGCTGTGCTGGCTGGCAGTGTGAGCGCGAGACACGCTGTGCCCGGCGTCTCCTGAAAACTTGACGTGCTGATTATTTTTGCTTTTACAAATAACAAGTGTGGGAGGGTGGGGGTGAGATATCCAGGGAGAATGACACACAGTGGACAGTGTGGAGGTAAGGCTGCAACAAGCAGAGAAAATTAACTCAATTGCCTGTAGCCTTTTCAAGCAACGTTGCACATGCACCGGGCCTATATTTACATCAAGAAGCTCTCTAACTGCACGTGTGTGATTCCTGGCCTTTTCCTGATATACTCCAGGGTAAACACATTGTCCCCAAATTCAGTGCAATCAGGGTTCAAACCACTAGGCATGACTGAAACCCAATGGTAGGATTTGGTGGCTCTGGGAGGGAGGCAGCCAATTGGAAGCTATTAAAGGACACTGAGTAACCCCGCCCCCTGCATAGGCTCTGCTGGGTGAAGCATGGTTCAGTGACCAGCAGGGGGCGACCTGAATCACCCTGTGACAGACACTCTTATTCATTACTAACATTTACAACTATTAATTTAGCTAATTCTTTAGCAAGGCAGATAATACATCACACAAATGAGGAACCAAGTACAAGGTATTAATGGGAAGAAAAGCAGAGCTGAGCAGCTCTCTGGCCTCACACCTCCAAGGTCTGACACACGTTTTAGGTGGATTGGTGTCTCTGATTAACCATAAGCATCTATGTGCCGGTCTAGAAGCTTCCACGCCACGTGACCCTGTACAGGATCAGCTGCTCCTGAAAACAGGTGGATATCACTTTATCTTCTACCACCATTGTTCTTGTCCAATGCTTCTGCTGGTGCAAAGCATGAAAAATTCACCTACAAGGTCTTTCCGAGGCATTGAAAATGGGGCACAGAAGGGCGGACGCAGAGCTTTTTCAAGATGAAATTGAACTGCAATCAGCCGCTGTAATGGTTACTTAACAGAGATGGAGGCAAACCGACAGGCCAGTCTGTGGCTGCTTAAAATGTTACTTGGACAAAACATTATTTGTCTATGCAACAGATACCATGGAATTTGTGAGACAATACAGCACAATGGCCTCACACATCTGTGGCAGGGAGTATGATTCCTGTCCCCGGCTCTGTCACGGTTTATTATGATACACACATGACCATTTTCACCACAGACTGACAACGAGGGGTGTCAAACAATGACTGGGATGACAAAAAAACATCGTGTATGCAGACTGGGACGAGGGTCATCGAAAAATAACAATAATAACAGAAACAGCAACACAAAACCAGCCGGGCGTTTAGAAGTGATGAATTTGTGCGGAGGCCGATGTGCAAAGTGTCCAGCAGGTGTCAGTGTCACAGTGCGATGTGCACCCAGCACAGTCAGAGTGCAACTGTTAGCGTAATGGGGGGGGGGCTTTCGGCTTTCAGCCGAGTTTCTGTGCTCTGCCTTTCTAGAGAGTTCCGCCTCCTGTGTTTCCTCACCCATGACAGATAAAGCTTGTTTTAATCTCTTGTTCCTGCATTGCCCTGCTTTAATCTTCACTTTGTGTCACCCCTCTGCCTCTCTGCCCATCTGGGTGTGTTTGACCCCCCCTTTAACCTTCAGAGCGATATAGAGATAGGGATAGAGGGCCGGGAGGGTGACTATACAGGCGGGGGTGGGAGAGCGGGGCAGCTGTCATGGGGGGATCGATCGCTCTAATCTCTACGAAACAGAGTGGTTTGTGGGGAAAAAATGTAAGAAAAGAAGAGATTGGAAGAGAGATTGGAAACAAAAAGAAAAGAGATGAGTGGCTAACAAGTTGAGGATGGTGGAAGAAAGAAAAAAGAAATGCTTCTGTCGCGGCCTTTTCTGCTATTTTTCATTTCATTCCAAGGTAAAACTCACCCCCCGCATCTCCAAACTGACGAGGAGTTTCACTGTTTGATCCATTAGACTGACAGATAGAGACAGACACCGAATCATAAATGGCTGATCTGTGGCTCTGTGTATTTCCATTCTGCTGACCTGGACGTGCACGCAGGCCCTTCCACAACAACTAGGACACGGCAGCGTTGGCACCTCCAGGGGGCCCTCAGGCTGCCGCCGAAATAGCCTGATTGATGTGGGATGGGTGGAGGGGTTGGGGGGGGGGCGGGGTGACTGCATTTCAGAAGCATGTCTCTCTTCACTCTCGCTTTTGCGGGCCTGTGATGTTGGTGGTATCATCATTTTGGTTTTTTGATGTTTCTCAAGAAGAGTTTGTGGCCCAAAAACCATCCCAGCTAAGTTATTGTGTAGCTCAACAATTTCCATTGGCAGGTATCCAGTACATAGTGGGCCTGGAGTCAGGACCGGGAGTCAGGACCAGGAGTCACGACCGGGAGTCAGGACCGGGAGTCACGACCGGGAGTCACGACCGGGAGTCAGGGCCGGCAGGGAAGCACAGGGCAGGAGGTAGTGGGACACCCTGGATGGAATTTCAGTCCATTGCACATTAACAGCACAAACTCACATACATTACAGGTAAATTAGAGATGCCAGATCGCCAGAACTATATATGCCCTTGGACCGCAGGAGGAAACCCATGCAAATAGAGTGAATGCAAAAAATGCCGATGGTGAGACCCAGAACCACAGGCCCGGTTATTATGCTGAGACACCAGGACATACAGTCCACGAGGGGTCAAAGAAAGACAGGCAGGTTAGACAAGGATTACAAGGGTTGGGACCAAACTAGGGGGAAAGACAAGAGGAATTTACTGGACTGGGACCATGTGGGAGAGTAACACAGCATTAACAATAATCACATGTACAGTGAGCAGCAGAGGAGGGACGGGTGCGGACCAAAACATATATAACAAGGCACAGGTGAGGGTCCTCATCAGGCGCCAACCTCTGTGGGGGCACCAACTTGCCGGCTGATTTCACTCTGCCTTGTACAGGAGGCGTTGGCAGTGATGCTCGCACAGGACAGGACCTGCTGGGAGTCTGAACCTGTGTGGACCCCAGGTCAGCTTAGTCACTGGTAAAAAAAGCGACTGGTAAATAAATTTCATTGCATTTTTTCTTGTTGATACTCTGGCATTTTTATTCCAAGCAACATAAATGAAACCCAATATTCTTGCCCCAAAACAGGTATAAGTACTTCAACCAACCAACCTAACCATCAGTTTAGGACTGACAAACTATGAACTACGAATTCTTACCCTACATGGCTTCCCTGCCGGTCGACAGATTTCTTTTGCATCCCGTCCTTTCCCCTACAACCCTAAAGCTTTTCCATTTTCCCCCTCAGATCTCATCTTGCCGACCCTCTACCCGTTTGCGACCAGCTCCACCCAATGCTCCGTACGCGCGCACACACGCGGGCAAGCGCGCGCACACACACACACACACACACACACACACGCAGTCGCGGCTGCCTCCGCGCAGGCTTCTTACGCGTGCCAATGCTCGGACCGTCCGCCAGCTCACAGCTGCTCAGCCCCGACTCACCGGGCAGCGCGGACGCCTCGGGGACTCGTTGAGACGCCCGGGACTCGCTATCTTTAAGCCGAACTCAGCAGTTTGCGGACAGAAGCGCACCGGGACCGCAACGCCAGGTGAGGGTTCCGCCCCAAAATACACATATAAGAGAAAAAAAAACACCGCGCAGATAAGGACCAAATATCACGTGTCTTTGATTACGATGGTGTGATTGACAGTCGGCATAAAGATGATTGCAGTGATCATTTCCACTGCTGCTGATCATGATTGTGTGACAGGTGAGGATCAGTAGGACGAGCTCAGTCACTAGTAAGTTCGTTGAGAAATGCAGAGGCAAAAGGGTGAAAGTGCTTCATATCATTTATCGGATCGTTTCTGTTTGCTTGCGGTTTCATTGCTGACATTGTTCATAGTTCTGTAGCGGCAGAGGTGATTGACAGATTGTGTGTGAACATAAGATAACAGACTAAGCGGCAGCAGCTACGGTCTACCGTACAGCAGGTCGCTCTGCGACTAAACTTGCGTGACTGTGTTCCTGAGTGTGTACCTTACCTTGATTAAATGTTTTTCATCAGTATTTTTCAGCATTTACTCCCTCGTTTCTTGGCCCCAAGACACTCTTAAGAGCTTTCAGATTTATTCCATTAGTCCCGTCCCACCCGTCATTCCAATCATGGGTGCGAAAAATTATTTATGCGTTGTTCACCGGTGTAAAAAAACAACAGATAAGGTGACGGGAAATATCGATCAACTGAGAAGTTACAAGAATAATATAGAAAAAATGCGGGGCAAGCATAAATAAATCATAAAAATTAAAGGTAAACAGAATGGAAAAGGAGGAAGCTACAGGTGATCAGTGTCACTACAGTTAGATCTAATCACTTCACAGTTCCCAGTGATTTTTCTTTGTCTGTCACATTGATCCTCCGAGTCCCTACAGCAGTACAACCCCCCCCCCCACACAGGCCTTCTGTTGTGTGTTTGTTATCTTTTCCGGTTACTGGTGGAAGCGTCCCGCCCTCCCTCTCTTGCTCCGCCCCTCTGACTCAGGATGTGCGGCATGGGCGTGGACTTGGAGGAGAGCAGCTCAGGCGAGGAGGAGAAGGACCAGGAGGAGTACGGGATGGGGGAGGGTGTGAGGATGCTGCTGCCCCCGCCCCCGGCGCACAGCGAGGAGGGCGCCTGGGGAGCCCGCCGGGGACCCGCCGCCTGCCTGGCTTGGGGGGCGGGGCTGGTGCTGTGGAATGTGGGCGTGGCCACGGCCTGCCTGCTGGTCCTGGCCGCTGTGTTCGCCCTGGTGCTGCTGCCCGTCGCGCTGCTGCTCTACGCCGGCTTCCTCTGCCACTCACGCGTAAGGAAGCCGCTGGCCACTCCCCCCCCCCCCAGCCTGCCCACGGGGCTCCGCCCACCACTCAACATGGCCGGCCACACATGACAGCACATGGCACGTTTTATGTTTGTATGTTTGCGTGCTTGCTTTCTGTGCGTAGCGTGTGATCCACCTCATCACGCTTGGAAGGTCAAACACACTCCATAGCTGAGATCTGCATGATGGAAGTGAGGCAGGATGTCAGATCTCAACAGCTACATCAAACACCACCCCCCATAAAAAAAAAACGCATACCTGTCGCCCCAGACTGATGTGCGTTTTGGCGGCCTCCATGCCTTCAGCAATAAAGTGAAGGAATCAGTTCAGGTTGCGGCTCTGGAGCGCCACTGCGGAACGACAACGGAGGGCTGGGGGGCGGGGGGCGGGGGGGGGGGGGGGGTGGCAGTGGACCGAAGGGGAATCAGGGTGGGAGGGGGCCCCACTGTAGCCACATGGGGTGCCAACATCGGGCACCCCCCCCTCAGTGCTGCGGGGCTGTGTGCAGGTGTGTGCGTGTGTGTGCATTATGTTTATATTACATTGTGGGGACCAAATGTCCCCCACAATGTGATAAAAATCTGCTATTTTGGCATTGTGGGGACCATTTTTCAGGTCCCCCCAAAGATCTGTGAATGCAATCAAAAAAATTAAAATGCCAAAAGTCTTGTATTTTGTTTAGTTACTTGTGGTTAAGGTGAGGGCTGGGTGGGGGTTGAGGTCTTCATGCTGGAAATAGAGTTTTCCCCATAGAAATTAATGGAGAGTCCTCAGAAAGATATAATTACAAACCTGTGTGTGTGTGTGTGTGTGTGTGTGTGAACGTCCAGCGTACATGTTATTTTTACCAAACACTATCTGAAGAATCTCAGACATTATTAACACCTGTCCCCTTCCCACAACACCTCTTTCGTCCCCCCCCCCCGTACTGTTTTCACTCCCTTGTCATCCTCTCCGGTAGCTCACTGACAGCCTTGGTGCGGAGGGGGGGGAAGGGGGCGGCTTCACCACTTTTGACTGGACAGGACACTCACACACCCGGGGGCGTTGTCTTCAACACACGGCCCTCTTTTCAATTAACCCCCATCTCCCTTCTCCTTCCCCCCTTTTGGTCCCAATTTCCCATCTTTATCCACCAGCTCCTTGTGTCGTCCTGAGTCCATCGACCTTTTTTTCATGTCCATTTGCTATCATTCCAGAATGTGGCAGCCAGTTTTAATTTAAGTAGAATAGGTGTAAGATTCATGGCGAATCCTTGTCCTGTTAACTTCCTCTTCTGTTGTTACCATTTTTTCACCTCGTTCTCTCACTCCTTCCCCCTGGCTTGAAAGTTTCAAATGCCTCCTCTTCCCCGGCAGGTCATGAACTCTCAAGCCAGTCTCTGCCAGTACCTGGAAGACAACAGCTGCTCTGCTCTCATAATCCTGGGTTTTGTGATGATGTCACCACTGGTGGTGGTCGCTGCGGCAACCTTCTGTGGTTTGGCACGCAGGCTCCGCCTCTTCCTGCTCTTCCAGCCAATTGCACGCGCTTGTTACCGTGGAGAGAGGTGCTGGGTCTGGGGTGGAGATGTTAGGGCCTGGGTGTAGGAGAGCGCTTGTCTTGTGCCCTGGGGCCCATGCTTCCCAAGCAAGGGGGGGGCTCTAATGATGGCTGCTGTGTAATTTATCCCAATCACAGCTCCTCTACTGATGTGATCGTTGTTTGCAGGGACTGAAAATGACTCAGTGAATTCAAGATACTCATTGATCTAGTACAGGATTTCGATACGAGCCATTAATTATGAGGGAAGGTTTCTCACAGGAATTGGGGATGAAATGACTGTAAGTCTTTGGGAGTTAGTCACCTACTTTTGGCCAGTAAAAATAGTGCATAATCACTCGAAGAAAAAAAACATTAAGATGTGCTTTACTGCATAGGCAGGAATAATAATCCTAGGTTAGAAAAGAATGGAAGTATCATTTGACGCTCGCTCAGAGTGGCACGGAACAGTGTTGGGTCAAAGCTTCTCATCGGTTCCTTGTAAGTTTTATTCCCTCAAGCTGGCTGAAGTAAGTAGTTTAGCCCTTACTTAGTTCAGGTGTTATACCGAAAATAGGATCAGCGGGAGATTTTTGGGTTCTCATGTACACTACCAGTCAAAAGCTTTGGCACACCACTGGTTTTTACCACTTTCCCATTTATTCCATAAACTGTACATTTGTTATCCTTCTTAAGCATTTGGAAGTCGAGTGAACAACTGTAAACCAACATATAAGTCAAATAAAATAAGTTTCCTTTATAACATGGAAAGAGTATGTAATGGTGCATGTCTGACACTCTATTAATTGGTCGTGTGGTGATGGCATAGTCAAATTCTAGGCTGTCTTTTAAATTTAAATGCCATAGTTAATTGTATCATCCCATGAAACAGTGCGGTATTTAATGTCCCGTGTAGAAAGAACGCCTCCAATCTTCTCCGCTGTCATAACTGCTAGAGGAGGCTACTTTGATGAATCAAAGATATGACATTTTCTTGCTAATAAAGGTACTCAAATGGTGAACATACTGTACATTTATTTGTTAACAAAGAATGTTGAGTGTCTTTTTTCGTAAATGTTAAGTGAGTAACATGCAAATGTAGAAAATCTCAGCGTGTGCAAAAAATCGTTTGACTGGTAGTGTAGCCTGTGGCTGATGGGCCTGATTCATGTGAGATGTGTCCATTAGTCCCTGTCGCCAGGCAGTTTAATTGTGCTTCAGAACCACGTTCTGCATTGTAGCTGTATTTTCCGAAAGTCACATTTGACCACAAACCCTTTTCCCCGTGATGCTGGTGTTACACACTCATCACAACGCCTCTGCTGTTCGAGAGGTGGAAGATCGGAGGGGGATTTAAGTAACTAAAAATGTTTTGTTTTGCTATTCTCTGCTGTACCGATGATAGATGTGAGGTTCCCTGTTTACTTTTTACATCTCACAGTCTGCTGGTGTACCTGTATATCTGTCACTGTGGATATAAATAAACGGAGACATTTCGCAGTGCGTCTGCAGTTTTTTTGCCCAGCAGGAGCGCTGTTAGGAGTGAAGCTTTGCGGCGCTGTCGTCTGTCAAAGATATAATGAGGTGGAGGCACTAGACAACACGTAAGTGCCCTGGCTTCACCTTACGTGGCGGGTCTTGCTGGTGGGTTTTATGAGGAGTGAAAACAAAATGATTCCTAACAAAACTACTATAATGTTCAGCAAAGTCGCTCTTTCTGTCCTCATGCCTTGCTGGGTGTACACAAGGCTCGGGAATCGCTCGATGGGAGAGAAGAGGCCCAGATAGGCAAAAGGGGGCGGGATCACCGTGCCCCGAAAATCGCCGGCTGCTTTGGACCAATGGGAAACAGCAGGAAGTGCTTTTTGGAGGGCTGTGATTGATGGCACCCAGTGATCCCACCTACCACGGAGCTGAAAGCCTTGTTTCGCCCACACTGTCGGAAGTTTGCTGCTTTGAGAACCGGCAACCTACTGGTTATAGGCCAGTATCTCAGCTCTCATATCAAAAGTGGAGGGGGGGGCATTCACGTGATGGTGTGCGATTATGTCTCCTTGTACATTATCGCAACGGGGAGGGGGTGCAGTGTTTTTATGAGTGTTATATCGAAATGGGGGTAATGAAAGCCGTCGTATCATTAAAGTGTGCAGCGGGTATTATGTTTCAAAGAAATTTATTATGGGATGCTCAGCGGGCGTCACTCATAACTCCAGGGCTGTGGGCTAAATATCCACCTCTGCTCTGCGTGTGCAAGTCACATGTTCTGTCCCATCGACTTCTGCAGGGGACACCATGGCATCTCTGCACAGCGTATGCTTATGTGTGTGTGGGTTATCTGTATATTATGTAGTGCGGATCAAATGTCCCCCAATGAGATAAAAACTGCTATTATTTGCATTTTGTCTCAATTTTCCAAAAATCTGTTATTGCATTCAAAAAACTAAAAATACCAAAAGGGTTTGTATTTTGTTTGTTTACTTATGCTTAAGGTGAGGGCAGGGCAGGGGTTAACGCTGTCATTGTTGGGATTAGAGTTTTGCCCATAGAAATGAGTAGAGAGCCCCATAAAGATATAGACACCTAATCTATTTGTGTGCCTTGTTATGGACTGGCCCTCTATCCAGTATAGTGCCCTTTGCTGGGATAGGTGGATAGAAGATGGATGAAAATTATTAAAATAAATGCTTGCCCATGTCTCCCCTCTACTTTACACGACATTAAACGCTGTGTAGAGCAGTGGGGGGTGAGTGAACCTTGGTATAGAGGTAGGCGGCTGAAAACGAGGCCTATTCATGCGTAATGCAGGCCAATAAAGACCAGCAGGCAGGATGCCTCACGGGGCAGGCAGGCCGGCTGTCACGCAAGCAGAGCGTGCTCCTTCCCATTCTACAGCGACCCATCAATCACCCCCCCCCCCAGTACCGCCACCAGTCACTCCTTCTCTAACTGCTCTTTAAGAGTCTCTTGCTCGACTGCTGCCACCTAGCTGTGACTGAAGTGAACTTATAGCGATAATAATAATAAGTGATCAATTTTATTAGTGACCACGGGCCTCATAAATCGTGTTTTAGGTTTTACTACAGAGCTAAGCTGAGTTATTAGGAATTGTTACTTTTTGCTAATGAAGAAGCAGATATTTGTGTGGGTTTAAACAGTGAAGCTCGTCTTCATCTGCATTCCCTGAAGCACCACTTCAAATTTATTGATCTGCGAAATGACTGAACTAAGTTTTAAAAGTCTAAAAGACCGCCCAGTATACAATGTAATAATAAACAGCTTCCTGTTTTTCTGTTCTTCTATGTAATTATTATTCAATAGTTTCATTTCCACCCATGGGGGTGCACTGTTGCAGCTCACCTCTGGGACCTGGGTTCCATGCGTGTGGAGTTTGCATGTTCTCTCCGTGTCGTCATGGGGTTTCCTCCATGTTCTCCAGTTTCCCCCCACAGTCCAAAGACATGCTGAGGCTAATTGGAAATACTAAATTGCCCATAGGTGTGCGTGTGTGAGTGACTGGTGTGTGACTGTGCCCTGCGATGGGCTGGCCCCCCATCCTGGGTTGTTCCCTGCCTCGTGCCCGTAGCTTCTGGGATAGGCTCCGGACCCCCCGCAACCCAGAAGGATAAGTAGTTTGGAAAATGGTTGGATGGATAGTTTCAATATTTTGATATATTATGTTAAATTTATAAAAATCAAAAAACAAAAACAAGCCACCCAGACCAGAAAAATGGCTAAAAGATGGAGACAAGACAGACATTAAAAGTTATAAAAATAAATAATTGTTTTGTTTGCTTTCCTGGAAAACTTAAAATAGCAGGTCCTGAATCAGCTTTCAAGAGACATTTGTTGATAATAGGTCCGTTGATAATGGCCTGACATCAAACATTTTGAATTCCAAAGCATATGTTTATTTTGCGTCCTTGAGACGGCCTGGATATTTTTTATCTGGGGAGACAATACTGATACAAAGCAGTAATACTCCTGATATTTCTGTAGAGTACAGTAATACTCCTGATATTTCTGTAGAGTAACAAAAGATACCTGCAGAGTACAGGTGTGATGCACTGCCAGCGTACTATACAGGAGGCACAAAAAAGCATGTTGTTGAATCTAAATAAAACTTTATCTAAATACTACTTTAAAACTTTTCACCCTCAAAAAAAGTCACTACTAAATAACTTTTGTCAAAGTTATTTAGTAGTGAAATTATCTTATTTCAGGCATTTTAATAAACAAAAATAATGCATAAATAAGTCATGCAAATGCATGTGTCCCCCTGAAATAAATAACGCATCATACTGACCCAAACCAACTTCTCTCATTGGGGGGCGCTTTTAAAATGAAGCCCACCGGCATTTTTCCCGCAGTAAGTTCATTTCATCGTTTTAGCTCCGATGTCGCTCCTTCCTGACTGCTTCTGTCTGAACGTTATTCCCCAGTCTCAGATCATTGTCTGCTGAGGCTCAATTAAGTCACCGTCCGTCTCTGTTTTTCAAAAGTCTGTTTACCTTGACATTCAACAGATTCTTCTTCTCAGGCCCTGCGGGCTGCAGCAGTTTCAGTATCCGTGTCTTGAAAATTTTTTTGTTTGTTTAATTTGATTGTATATTGCTTATTACAGGGGAACGTCCGTCCCAGAGCACAGACAGTAAATGTGAATACTGCGGGCAAACTGTTTGTGTTTCGGCCGGAATGAATTTGCAGAATCACTGAGATAAGAAGGTTTATGTGTTTACACTGAACACTGATTTAGTGGAGTGTCCCCCCACCCAGCCCCGTGCCTGGAAGAGGGCTTCAACTCTCAGCTGGGGCCAGCTGTCATTTATAACAAACAGCTGGAATCAGGTCGGCAAGGGGCGGGGGGGGGAGCTGATGACTCTGTTGTCACTCTAAAACACATCATCAACACCACATTGGCTCTGGCGCTGACTTGTTTCCATGACAGCACAGCACTCAGAGGTGTTTCTGTCGCAGTGAATTAGGTGTGCATTTCAATGTTTATTAGCAACGACTGACAATGAAGCTGCGCTTCCAGCGGATGGATGGTCTGATCTAGACGGGAAGGAAGAGAAGGCTTAAGACGGCACTTCTGCATATGCAGAGTTTGTTATTTGGATCAATAAGGAAAGGTGACCCTGTCAGATTAGTTTGTTCCCCCTCTCTCTCCCTGGGGGGGCTGTTCTGCTCCCCCCGAAACAGAGATGGTTTATTCATGAAAGCCACTGAGACCTCAGATGGTGATCCTTCAAGCACACAACAGGTTGCACAGAGCCGGACTCGCCTTTCACCTTCCTGCATACATGTGCACAGAATTGGATGCCATTTCGCTCTGACCTGGAGTTACTGTTACACAGAGTTGGGTAATTCAGGTCCAGAGAGTAAAAGTCCCAACCGGGATTTTATTTGAACCAACCAGTTGAGTACTCTGTGACTGAGAGTCTTTATGCTCAACTGCTTGGTTGAAACTAAATCCTGGTCTGGACTTTTACTCTTTGGACCTGAATTACCCAACTCTGCTGCTAAACATATATACATTCATGGGCCACTTTATTAGGAACACCCTTCAAAAACTTGCTAGGACCACCCTTTGCTCCCAGCACGGCCTGAATTCTCATTGGCATTGATTCAACTAGGTCCTTAGACAGTCTGGTGCATGTTGACATGATTACATCATGTGTTTGGTGCGGATCAGCTGCACATTCTTGCTGTGACTCTCCAGTTCCACCAGATCCCAAAGGTGCTCTACTGGATCTGGTGACAGGGGAGGCCACTGGAGTGCATGTTCATGGAACCAACTTGAGATGACTTGTGTTTGGTACCTGCTGGATATAGCAATTAGATGATGGGTACGCTGGGGCCATGAAGGTTGGCACGTATTTGGGCTGTGGTATTTAAACAATGCCCTGCTGGTATTGCGGGGGGGGAGGAGGGGAGGAACGCGTGCCAAGAAAACATTCCCCCATCATTACGCCACCAGCAGCCTGAATCGTTGGCACAAGGCAGGTTGGATCCATGGGTTGATGCTGTTAAGGCCGAATTCTGACCCTATGATCTGCATGTCGCAGCAGTAACTGCAATTCGTCAGAGCAGGCAATGATTTTCCAGTCTTTAATTGTCCAGTTTGGGTGAGCCTGTGACCAGCCCCCACTAACGATTTTTTGTTCTAGGAATGTTTACCGAACATTACAATTAAGGTATGGAAACATTCAAAGTGCCCAGTGTTCCTGATATTCCCAGAACGTTATCCCATTACTATAGCTAATAATAATATTATACATCCGGAAGAGTGGCTTGCTAGGGCTGTGGGGAACCCTGCTGGCCTCCACCTCAAAGGTCAGGAGCCTAAGACTGGATGGTGTGTTTGTAACATATACACCTGGCCCTTGTATATACTAACATTTTACTATTCACGTTAAAAGGATGGTTAGGCAATAATGTTATAATGCTGACGGGACAGAACCTTTGTCACAATGTAAAATCTGTAAATAATGATACATTAATGTTACAGTAAGAATTTTCTCTGCCAAGTTTGAGAAGATCTTCACTTAATGGCTGAGGTTCTGGGAACGTTCCCTGTTAACTGGGCTGTAGCCTCCAGGTTGAGTTCTAAATTGACAAGAGTAGAACCCAATGTGATCTTATGCTGCATAGCTCATCCACATCAAGGTTTAACATGTTGTACATACTGAGATGCTTTTCTGCTGAAAATCCCAGGAGATATTCCCAGCAAAATATTCAAACTCACCCAAAGTCACTTGGATCCTAATTTTCCCCATTTGATCCACAAGAGGGCCACAAGAATGATTCCTGGTCTTAGAGGAATGTCATACAAGGAAAGGTTAGTTGAGCTAAATCTGTTCAGCCTCAAGCAAAGGAGACTGAGGGGGGACATGATCCAGGTCTATAAG